>FIZU01032736.1:0-10239 GCA_900064475.1 Pseudococcus longispinus
TGCTGGTACGAGTTGACGTTTAGGTAGGCAACCGCGAATTTCGCCTACTGGAGCTGGAATTCTGCAGGTCTGATCGCAGATTTTGCCATCTTGTGCTGGAATCAAGCTGGTCAAATAGTATAATCGGCTCGGAACCTCGGAATTCGAACTTCAGGTGGGAAATTTGTGCAGGTCTTTGATTCGCCCAGCTTCGCGAGAAAATCGCTGGAGTTGGTGCTGGAGAACGTGTCTTTGACGCCTTAGATCGCCAAATCACCCCCACCTATCCGGTCTTCTACCCGGTTATGTAGAAGTGGCGACCCTGTTTTGATTGTTATGGGCTTTTTGGCTATTTTCTTCGAAGGGGGGGGGGCAAAATTCCAAATTATTTGTTCGAGAAGTGGTTCCAAGAATTTTTCCTATCATTTAAATTTTGATCGAAATTGATTCTTTTCGTTTTGTTTTGTTTTAAGGCCTTTTTCCTGTTCGCGATTTAACAGGCGTTCCATCCAGACGCTGTTATTCAGGTGCTCCTGTTTAGGCGCTCCAATCAGGTGATCATTCCAGGAGCTCTTTAAATTAGGCGATTTTTTCCGGGCGCTCGACTAGGCGATCTTGTAACGGCGATTTATTGATTAAAGAAGATTTCATTGGAAGGTATTGTGTTTTGCATTGAAACCCCCCGTTGTCCAGTACCGACGAACCAGCGTTATCCGTTAAAGCGTCAGGCCCACTCCTTCCCACGGTACTCGACAAAGATTAGCAGAAAATAACTCGTCACACTACTCCATTGAAAAAATTCTCCCATTTCACCTTTTTCTGAAATTTCTTTAATTGTCTGTGAGTAAATTACGTTTTGTGCAGAATTTATTCAGTAGTAGGGTGGCCTCTGACATTTTGAAACAATTAGGAACGAATTTTTTGGAATTTATAGAAATTTGCTCATTTCGGGGTTATTCGATCTTACCAAAATATTGTGCATTGAGATGCAAATTTGAAAATTGATGTTTTTCACGTATAATCAATTGGAAAAAGTATAGCCGAGTATACTTGTGTCTCTTCATCCGATTGTATCATTTTAAGTCCATTTTTTTCTAAATTTGAGGGCATGTTCCCACCTTTTACACGTTGAAAATGAGTAAATTAGGTTCTTTGCCTAAGTTATACCCCAGAAAATTGGTAGATACGTCATTATATTAAACCTTTGGAGAAACGTGGGAGCCCATTTTTGTATCAGGGCCCTTATTTGCGCCTCTTATTCCATATTTTAAAAGCCATCGACGTGTCGAATGTGTGGAAATCGTACATACAAACGTATAGACTTCCACGTATGGTGTGGTAACATTTGGATGGTCAGTTGGTGCGGTATACCAGCGCTCTTTAATGATTTGCGTATACTATTTGGTAATTATAAAATAATGGATTTTACTGGTACACCCTATATTTTGTTTAATTAATACGATAGTTGCAAGCGTAGAGAGGTATTTCAGTTCGCACGTCTTTCGGTCATGTTTTTCTGCCCACTTTACTATTAAGGGGGTAATTTTTCACCCCTTACTAATACGAAAGCGTCGCATCCCTTTTCCTTACACGACGAATTAAAATTCCAGCCAAGAAATCATGCACCATCATATGGTCATCTCGGTTTAAGGAGGGAAAAAATTGAAGGAGGAAGCTGTTTGCGGGTCGGCGAATTATACACCGTCGTACCGCAAAAAGCCAACAAACGAGCAAAGGATACCGAATAAAATTACACGCAAAGGTACATGTAGCCATTAATAGAGCATAAATCAGCGCACATAGTTCTTCATAGCGAACTACTCGTATACCTACTATATACTATTGTACCGTTGTAATAAATATTAGCGCCGGTACGGGAATTGGAGGATAGCCTTTGGTATCGTTCTCTACACTGCTGACGACGACTACGACAACGACAACGGCGGCGACTATTTCATTATAGCTTATGTATCTAGATGTACTAGGTAGAGGGTACCTATGGCGAGATACACGAGTACACCCTAGCAAAAATCTGTGTTTGGGTGACGTGGCGGTGTGCGTATTTGTACTTCGATATGCGGTGTATTTTCTGCTATGGCGTTATGAGCCCTCTTCGGGGGCCCGAATACCGCGTTTGTACTGGACCACGACCAGGAGTGACCCTCGGCGAAGCGACGGTCTCCGCATTTCTCTCTATCTTGATCATATACGGACATTTTGCGGCGCGGTTTGTTTTATAACTCTTGAACTCATCGTATCAATATTTAATTAATCCTCTCTTTCTCTCGTCCCTATCTCTATATAGGTGTATAGGGTGTTTCATAACTGATGACCATCCTTGCAGTGGGTAAGTAAGCAACTCGTGCTGAGCAGAAATTGTATGTTTGATTAACCTTGGGTTGAAAGGGCGAAATTATGCTCATTCAAAAAAACTTACCAATATTTTTTTGATTTGTCATAAAGTTGTCAGTGTTTTTAAAATTTTTCCAAGTCAAAAAAATCTTCAAATTTTTGGAAATTTTCTTACTCTAAATAATCAAGTTGATCCAAAACAAATTTTGCCTGACAAAATGTCTGAAAGTCCATCTTAAAAAAAAGTTCCCTCTGATTGTTGTAGGAGGCTGAATTTTTGGGTATGTTTGTGCATCTTTCGATTATCTATTGACCAAAACATTTTTTGGGTTTTTTGCTCCTCCTCTTTTTATAAAAAAAATCTGAAAACGATCCAAAATCACACAAATTGAATAATTGAAGATTGGGGAGCGGGTTATTGCTAAAACTATCGAAAAAATTTTGAAATAGCGCTAATTTTTTCAAAAAATAGCAGGAAAAAACGAAAAAAGCATAAATTTTTGTTTTTGCGATTTGATAGACGTTCCGAGCACGATCTCGGAAGTTTTCCAAGTCCAAAAAAATCTCACAAAATGTCTAAAAGTCAGTGACCGAATTTCGTGTCGGAATTTCGTGACTTTTTTGCAGGTTTGGTCATCACAAAAGAATATCCCATGCTAAAACTTTTAAATTTTTAGCATGGGATATTTATCTAACCCCAAAACCTCTTAGATGAAAAAAAAACTAAAATGAATGCTCCTTCCAGTGATGCCAACCACAAACCTCTACTTATTGCAGGTGAAATTTTACGACAAATCAAAAATGAAGAACAAGATTGGTAAAATTTTTTTGAAAATGTATAATTTTTCCCTTCAATTCCAAGGCTAGTCAAACATACCTACTTGTGCTCAGCATGAGTTGCATACTTATCCAGCGGAAGGAGGGTCATTAGTTATGAAACACCCTGTATACATAGGTTCAATATGCGACCATTATACATATACAAAGTTCCTAATACGTTTCCAACAGTTTTTAATTATAATACCGGCTACGATGACCAACGCCGCCCTAATTGGAATATTACGTTTGTACGAAGAAAACTAAACGTTGTGATAAATAATTTACGTTGCTTTGTTTTTACCTACCCTATCACCTTGGCTAATTTTTTTCACTCCTCTAATTCTTTTTGTTTAAATGTATAGGGGGAAAAAATTCCCGTCGATGGTTTACCTGCAGCTGCCCTAAATCATTTAATCGAGTATGATTAAATTTTGCATTCGTACTTGATACCTTCAATTAATGTATGCCAGTCGAATCATCCCCGTTTATACGAATAATTCGCGTAAATTAATATAAATACCTTTTTTTGAAAAAGAAACCACGACGAACAAGTCGCCCTAAGGGAGCTCTCCTCTTCTAAAGCTATAAAATATCTGTACGCGAAATATTCACTACCTGCGACAAAGTGCTGGGAGAGGAGGGTAAAACGAACTCGAAACTTGGTTTTTTTCTCTCTCTGGTAAACTGCTGCTATACTGCGACATCGACATCGCCTGCGTAAATTATTCACGAACCAATAAGCACGAAAACTAAATTGACATTTTAGTGAAAAGTTTAAACAATCGCAAATTTGTATTTAGATAGTATTCGCTCTCTATTGTGTTTCGTTGTTGAACAGGTATGCTTTATAAGTGTATACATTCGCGAAACCGTTACCACGTTCGCGCCATCGTTGTCATCGTCGTCGTCATTGGTGTATTTCGAGTGCAGTACAATTCGAGTACTTTGATAATAAGTGAACGAAAATATCACATGAAGTACCCCGTCTGCGTCGATGGTTTGAGTATTGGGTGTTTCTGGCTAAGTTCTTTCGGGGTTGTGGAATTAGAAACCGATTTTCACGTGAGGGTTTTAATTTGTAAAAATCGATGAGATAATTGGGGAAGTGTTGAAAATTCGTTAAAATTGTTACCATTTCGTATGAGGTACATATTTCTGATTTTTTCACTCTATCTGAGAATTCGTTTATCTTATTTTTTCAATTTTTGATATCTATTTTTCTGGATTTTCTGAATGTGCCGATTTCTCACTTTTTTTCCTAAAATTTTTACGTCATCAAAATCTTAAGATACTTATGTTTGGCGAAAAAATACCTCAAACGATAATTTGAAATTTACGCGTAAATTTTTTCGAGTTTTTTTTGAGACGATAAAGTGGATAATGCGGGGAAGGGGGCAATAAAGGGAGAAAGCTGGCATCGAGTATGATACACCATAACACGTAACGTACGACGATAGCGGAAAAATACAAAAATATTTTAATTCTATAAAACATTTAACCAGGCCCCGATAATACACGGTTGACTGAGTAAATAATAAAAATAGGAAGATGTATTTCATTGCAGAAGCTTATCGCTTGATACACAGTAGAACGCATCTCAAAGGCAGCATTAAGTTTTTATTTTAGTCTGGTAAAAAGGAAGAAACAACTGCTGAATAATTCATTCAATGTATTTTGAAGATTATTTTCTGGTACTTAGTTTTTCTTCTGCACTTAAATGAATCGACGTAAAGGTTTTTTTTTCTGGCGAAGGTTTTTTTTCTTATTTTGCCTTCCACGATTCGTTCTAAATTAACCAGTCAGTGGACTGAATAGCGAAGTATGTGCGGTATGCGCCTTGTCCGACTCGTATACATACAAGTATTCGAACCAACGTTGGTACGTGTGGAATTAATTTTCCAAGTGCGAAAAAATTACTCCCCCGGAATACCTATGCATCGATTGTGTGTTTATTCGAGTGCATCTGTTTTTATCGCCGAAATTTTTCATAAGATATGCTGAAAAGAGGTTATTAAAGGCGTGGAATGGTTTTGAAATGATCTAGTTTCTTCAGAATTTTTCAGAGGAGTGTGTAATTTTTTTACACCTCAAGATAAAGGAAAGGAAAAGAGGTGGGGGTGATGGGACCATTGGCATTGGTTACTTCTTAGGTAGGTAATTTGTTTTTTTTGTGATTTTTAAGTTAGGGGAAAAAATATTGAAAACTAAAGAAATTCCAAGTTGATTTTGAAAAATACGAGTATCTGTAGGTAAACTTCGGAGTTCACTTTTTGATTCAACAATGGATCAAAATCCTTTAACTGACTCTACAAACATCCGAAAGAGTAAACTCCTCCGATGTCTCCTTTTTTGACCAAATTACTCAGCTTCTGTTATACAGGACGTTCCAGAAGTAATTCACTACCTTCAAACCAGAGATGCAGCTACCCAAACTACACAGATGTATGCATGTTTTTCAACCCTGAGATTTGAAGGGGCAAAGTTATGCACTAGTCCTGGTAAGTGTTTCAAAACGTCGTAACTCCGCTGATAATATAAATAGGCAATTTTTTTTGAAAACTTACCTATGGAACTTTTCAAGTTTTACAAAGTGAGTCATATCCATGTTTTGCCTAACTTTAAAATTGAAGGGAGTGCAATGATTTGAAAATTTGTAGAGTTCATAGCTCCTTCAATTTTCAAGTAATGCAAAATTTTGTAAGAGTTTTTTTTGTCGAGCTTTTTGAGCTGTATAACATAAGCTAATAATTTCTAGTATATCTGTAAAATTAAAGGAGCTGCAACTATTAAAAAGTTTAAAATTTGCATTATTTTCCTATTTTATCTTTTTTCGAAAAATTTTCAAAATGTCCTCCCATGTTCTCAATTTTGGAGTTTGACAAAAAATTATTAGCTCAATTTGTAGATCTCAAAAATCTCAACAAAACATGGTTCTTACAAAATTTTGCATAACTTGAAAATTGAAGGAATTATGAAGCCTACAAAATTTTCAAATCATTGTAACTCCTTCAATTTTAGGGTCAGGCAAAACATGAATATAACTTGTCGAAAGTTTTGTAAAAATTGTGCTCATTTATATTATCACCGGAGTTACGTTTTCAAACTTCTACCACCAATAATGCTCCACTTTGACACTTCAAATTCTAGGGTCGGCAAACATGCATACACTTATGTAGTTTGGGTAGCAGCATCTCGGTTTTGAAGGCACTGCCGTACTACTAGAACACCCTGTAAGTAGAAGTTTTTTTTTTCAATATTCAATTCTCTACAAGTACTTGAACCAAAGGTGGGGGAGGGGGAGAGAAAAATTGAGGTATCAAAATTTGAAGATTTTTTTTTTTCAAATAATATCTATTATTGCTCATTCTAAATGTAAGGTATGGACATGAAAGATGGCCCAGGTACATAACATGACCCACCTCTCATTTCTTAGCAACTACTTTAGATCCGCGGGAGGTGGCAACACTGGATACATACCTGATGTCCAACTTTGTTCACAACGGCCATGACTTTTGTATTTCGTTTCATGTGTCCAGCAGGAAAAAAATATTGTTTACTCTAAATTGCTGTAAGAAATGTGAATCAAAGTCGAACAACTCCGGGGGTCTCCAAGTTGGTCCATCAATTTAATTTTAATTTTTGAGAACACTTTTCACAAATTTTTCGGATTCGAGTAAACTTTAGGTATACCTTAAGTTTTAAATTTGGAATTTTTTGGTTCCATGGCGGACGGTGAAGAGAAACCTAAAAGCCAAATTTTAGGAATTTTTCATCTCTCCCTCAAATTTGTGAGGTAATAGCTGTAAAATAGAAAAGTGGACTGTGGGATAAATAGAATTTACCAATTTATAGAGAATGGGAATCACCTAAGGAATCAAAAAAATGAGTCGACTCTTAAAAAGAGCACATTCCTCCTATCAATATTGAAAAAAGTCAAATCCTCAAAAAAAATCCAAGTCTACTGCTCGACTCTTTCATCTACTTTCAGGGTTGTTTCGTGCCTGTCAATATCTGATAGTTATCAAAAAATCATGAAATATAGGTAACGTTTGGCTCCTTAGTTTTCGGTTCCTTTTTAAGAAAAGTAATCACCAAAGTAAGTACTATTTTATTTTTTTTTTGGAAGAATTCAGTCATGATGCTTACGTTATGTACTTATTTTGACAAAATAATTGATATTTTTGAAAACTTTACATAAAATCACATTTTTCTCGCCATACCCCATCTCTTGAATGACTGTTCGGTTTCGCTGCTGCTTCAATATGCTCATTCGAATAAAGACTAAAAATAATTTTCAAATAAAATTTTGACTTACAAAAATTTTTAAATTCGAAAAATGATTACTTATGATGTTCTCCCTTCTATCAAAATTTCTAGGAGCCACCGCCAATTCTGTGGCCAGGACCCAAAAATGTTTCAAATTGGACCCTTCAAAGGATTATTTAGGATCCTCCGAATGATTAGGTGTATTTTTTTCTTATACTTTGGGAACATTTGTATAGTCGATAGTATTACGCAGATGGGGGTGTTAAGATCACCCTGTATAATGTGTGGCCAAAAGAAGGAAAAACATCATCGTCATCGCGCAATTTAGCGAGGCAAAAATTGCATTCGTGCTACTTTATACTCGTATAAAGGCGACACACGATGAAATATATGAAAAGTTTTTCACGGAGTATGATTCATGGAACTTATTAAAAAGGCGACAAATACGAGCGGTGAGAAAGTTGAGAGAAAGAGAGATAGAGAGTGCGGAACTGCTAAGAGAAAACGTAGAGAGCAAAGGAAGGAAAAAAAACCGCCGTTGGAAAATAAAGAATTAGAGTTAATAATTTTCATCAATAATAATTTTACTAGGTTATTTATACAGACGAAGAATTGGTTCGACTCGGGCGGTGTGTTGTACTCTCGGAATTATTCGAAACACAATGCGAAATGGAAGAGAAAAATTAAAGTCGTAAATAGTTTAAAAGTACGCAAGCGAATTCACATTAAGAAGACGGCAAGTTAATGAATGTTATACATCATGTCGTCGACTTTGGTGAATATTAAACTGAGGCGCAACTTTTGCACCATATTTTAATAATCTGGTACACTTTATGTCACGTTACAAATCTACGTTGCTGAGACTTGTTGTGATAATATGTTTTGATGATGGGGTGTTTCCCACTGCTTACCAAAATTGTACATCGTTTCGGATCAAGGTGCTCTGTACGTGGATTTGTATTCGTATGTGATGAAAAAGAACTTGATCGGGATCGAGGTTTTATAATTTGTTCGAAATATGATTTCTTCCAACTGACTGAAAAACAATATTAAGCTTATTTTATCACTTGAAGAGGTAGCAAGCTTTGTTGAATGTGTGCACTTGAAGATATAAATTGATCTAGCTCGGTGAACGTTTTGATTGACTTGTAAGTTACCTCGTTTTATGTACGACGAAGCAAGTGTAAGGTAAAAAGGGATTTTCAGACGACGTTCATAATATATTAATTTACCATCTCTTTCAACTAGCGCACTCATACATAACTGGTATGTTGCCTGATGGACTTATGCATATGCGTTTGTTTTGACACAGTAATGAACTTGGATATACGATGTTTATAATCTTTCGCTAGTTCGATAGTGTCTTCATAAAGTTGTCTTTATGAATTTTAGTTTCCAACTCGTGGCGTGGTGCGGATTACGCTTTGTCGTCGGCACGAGCTCGTGAATTATTCGTATGAGAATATACGCCAGTGAGATGAGAAAGTGCAATAGAAGGAAGGAAAGGGGAGGAAGAGCAGGAATGTGGCGGAGAGCGTAATCTGTGGGTGTATTAAGATGATAGAAAAGCTCTATCTGGAAGGAGAATAGAAAATTACTAAATTTAATCGGTTACATGGAACGAACAATTTTTTTAGTCATTCGAAAAAGAACGACTATTTTAATGCAGAATTGAAAATAAATTACAAGTTTTTTTATTTGTAAATTTTTTTAAATCGGAACGTTTTGTTTCATTTCATAATTGAAAATGTCTATATTGCCTGGGCAGGTTGAAAATTCAGATATCTCTGACATACTCGTGGTGCTATCTTTTGGTAAAGTTATGCACACTCGTGAAGCTTTGAAAGCGTTCTCTTCAACTTAAAATTGTGTACTTTTTGGTACGAAAGATGTCTCGAAAGTTGAAAGTTCTGCAAAGAGATGACACTACAAACTCCAACGCCGTCAATTCTCTGCCGGAAGTATCTCGATAGTGAGTGATAAAATTTTTATATTATCTTTTATTCTTACGATTTTCTTAGTTTTAAATCAAAAGTTGGATATTCGTAAAATGTTATCGAGCCCAGTATTCTGTTTTATATTTTTTCGTAACAGAATAATCAGGCTACCATGGAGCGACTTAGATCAATTCTTTTGTCAAGAAGAACAGTCATTCTAAGACTGAATTGCGAAGTACGAGTAAATATTCATTGAGTTTTTGGCATTCGGAATTTTATAAAATGCAATATGCTTGTTTTCTCAAGTTCAAAATTATTGGATACACCATTGATTTAATTTTTGCAATTTGTAAAATTACTAATTGCATATTTTAGGCTAAAATTCATATTTCTGCACGTTTCAAACATTTTTAAGAGCATCCGGTTAACGACCCTGTCAACTGATTTTCAGCGTAAATAATATTATGAAAATCAACGATTAGTACGGGTACCAAAGTCGAAATCTCCAAAAACATGGACCCCGAAAGATATAAAATTTTTGCGATATATCATCGAAAGGGGACCTTTTCCCGACCCCGAAACCACCATCACATTTTTGAGATCGAATTGCAAAACCGATTCAGGGGTTCTCAAAGTTGTCAAAATCGAGCACCTACTCCGTCATCTGTTTTGCATAATAAATCTGGATAGAGAGGAGGTAGAGGGGTGGTATTGGTCTCAAATAACTCCTATGAGACCACTCTTGAATTACCAACCGGTAACTCCCCCCAGCTCGGCCATTTTTATATTTTTAGTGCTTCCCAAACTTGTAATTTCAGATTTCATTTTTCTATAATTCCAAATCAAACGCATACCACGGCTATGGTAATCGCACAATTGAAAAACG
>FIZU01032738.1:0-12242 GCA_900064475.1 Pseudococcus longispinus
TCAGGTTAATGATGTTTTTAGGTGTACTTGATGATATTTTGCAATAAAAAAAAATCACCCAAAAATGACCGCTTTAAGGGTGAAAAATAGTAGAGAAAATTAATTTTTTTGCATTTTTGAAGGTCTTTCACAATATTAAAAAATTCTGAAAATTCTACATAATATATATATCAAGATTTTTTTGCCGGGTCTGAAACAACATGCAGATATTACACTTTGTAGTCTTAAAACTCAGGTTTCAGTACGAAAGAAGATTGGAAAAAATTGAAAAAATTTCCAGAGATGACCCTTGGTATGGTCCATCATCCCTGCAAGTTTGAAAAAATTCGGTTGGGAATTTCAGAATACAGAAATTTATAAGGAAAATGGGCATTTCAGACGATATGAGGGGTCAAGGGTCAGCTAGGGGGCCAAAATTATTACCAGAGAGTTTTTAGACCATAAGCACCAACTTTACCGTTAGAAAGTTGGAAAATCCCAGCCAAGGGCCGATTCACCATTCTGACCCGCCTATGGTTTTTTTTTCTGCGAGGATTAGGGTAATTTTCCTTCACCTATTATAAGGCTATTTGTTGGTTTATCACTTGGAATACTTTCAATAGATGTGTTTTTAATACGCAACAAATTCGCTGACGTTTCAAACCCATTTCAAACATTTTTCACGCAATATGAAATAATCGTTCGAGTGACTCGGAACGTAATAATGTCTAAAAATTATGAAATTCTTTCAAATGAAGCGAAACCGAGTAGAAACGATGCAAAGAGACGCCTCGTAATCACTTTCGTTTTGTTCATTCGTCTGTAAGATTCACTACGAGATGTTTTTCACAAAGAAGGGGGAAAAAAATGTCGATAGTTTTTTCTTCGCTTGTCGACATAGCGTAGCGTGAGAACGAGAATTAAACTCAGTAGTAGTAACCTCCTTGTAAATTCTCCTAGTGGCTAATTACTTTATCAATTAGAGATAGTTTTAAAACAAATAGCTTTCTCAAATATTGTATCAGCATTAACGCAGTTTCAGCTCGAATTGCACGCTGTGTATTGTACGTACGTACAATACAGATGTATTATGCAAATGTATCTTACGATTGCATTATTTTTTGGATTTTACCAGAGAAAAAAAAAATCTTTCGTATGGTAATATTGTTTGGTATACCGGTAATTTCCAGCCATTTGATAACGCACTAAATATGCAAATATGGTAGTAAACAATGTTTGAAAAGTTTCTTTTTAAAATGTTCGTGCCGGGTACAAGTTTCCCATAATCAAAAACCTTACAGCTAATAAATTTACTTTCATGTTAACCCGCCTTTGGAATGGTAATTGCACGTACTCGAACGCGATGCAAATTAACGCTTTTGGGTCCACCGAGCCTTTTTTTTTTTTCTAACACGTAGTAGGACGACGGTGTTGTAATTTTTAACCATGGTAAAGCTGCGTTTGAAATATTAAACTATTAATTCGGTGGCGAATTTTATTCGCTATCGATTCGCATGGGTATAGGTTAATAAGTAACACAGTAGTAGAATTGGCTAACTAAGCGATTTCCAGCGCAGCGTTTATTATTGTTATCGAATGACCGAACGTGTATTTTGAAGGAATCAAAACAATCTGCAGTATGGATTGTTTGGAATGAGATAATTTTAAAATGCTGCGTCGTAAATAGTTTAGTCGATCAAGGGCGTCGAATTATAACGAATGATGCTCTGCATAAGCTTCATGTTTTGTTCAAAATTCCAAATATTCGATCCAACGAGTTATTTTTATATTCCGCATGCGAGTTGCCTATAATAAAACGTAGGAGACTAGAATTGGTTAATTACCTAATCTATACGCTGTGATTTTTTTCCTTAATTATTAATCCTTAGCTTTGTAGTGATTTTCCTATTTAAAGTAGTGATATTCGTTGGTGATACGATCGAGTTATCGATAGAAAATTCAGTTGTGTAGATTTTAAACGTAGGTATTGCTTTCATCGCTTTTAAGGTAAGCCTAGGCATCTTGAATATCATCGAATAATCGAATGAAGTTTTTAGTCGAATAATTGATCGAATAATCGTTTGCATGATGGATCGAAATCGAATATCTAATCGATTAAAAATGATTTTCGATAAAAAATTTATCGATTATGTCGATGTGACTATCGATATTTAACTGTCATTCGATTAATCGAAATCGAATAAGTAACCGATAATTGAAATCGATTTGTTTTTGTTGACTCTAAAATCGAATGTTACCAATTATGATAAAATCGATTGGAAGTTGATTTTTTAATCGATAATTTACTCGATTTTTCGAAAATCGATATCGAATAATTGGTCAATTTTAATTTTTAGAACAAGTTCGTCTCGTGATTTAAAATCGATTACAGACTTGATTATCGAACAAAATTAAGTATCGATTTTTGAATCGAATCATCATTCGATTAATCGAAATCGAATTCCAGATAAATTACTGAAATCGAATTCCAGATAAATTACTGAAATCGTTCTATTCTAATAAAACAATCGATCCACGAAATCAATTTCCAAATTTTTCGACCATTAATCATTGATTTGAAATCGAGTTAATAGTCGATAAATTATTCGATTTATCGAAAATTGATATCGAATGATTATCCAATTTTTAAGAAAATTCGCCTCATGATTAAAAATTGATTACAGACTTGCATTATCGAATGAAATTAAGTATCGATTTTCAAGTCGAATTATTATTCGATTAATCAAAATCGAATTACTGTTATTCGATTATTCGAAATCGAATTACTGTTATTCGATTAATCGAAATCGAATTACTGTTATTCGATTAATCGAAATCGAATTACTGTTATTCGATTAATCGAAATCGAATTACTGTTATTCGATTAATCGAAATCGAATTACTGTTATTCGATTAATCGAAATCGAATTACTGTTATTCGATTAATCGAAATCGAATTCCAGATCGATTACAGAAATCGATTTATTCTGATGAAGCAATCGATGTATGAAATCCATCTCCAAATTTTTCGATCATCGATAATTGATTTAAAATCGAATTAATAATCGATAAATTATTCGATTTATCGAAAATCCATATCAAATGATTATCCAATTTTTGAGAAAATTCGCCTCATGATTAAAAATCGATTACGTACTTGATTATCGAATGAAGTTAAGTGTCGACTTTTCAATCGATTCATTAATCGATTAATCGAAATTAAATTCCAGATAGGTCATTGAAATCGATATGATTTGATGAAACCATCGATTTCTAAATATCGAAATATTGATCGATATTTCGATAAATCTCGTTTGATCGATCAAAAATCAGTATGATTGTAGGACAATTTTAAAATAAATTTTCAGCGTAGGATTTGCTTTTACGATGACCCAATCTGCAAAAAACTCACAAAATTCCGACACGAAAATCCATAACGCTGACTTTCAGACATTTTGTCAGGTTAATTTAGACTTTCTGGACTAGAAAAATTTTTCAAAGTGTCAGTTGACTTTTAAAATTGAATAAATTCAGATTGTTTCAAAATTTGACTTTTGAACATTTCATGAGACGTATTGAAATAGGTATGATCAGATGGTTCGCAGTTGGGGGGGGGGGGTCCCTTATGTGAATTCGATTGTTCGATTATCGGGTGAAATTTCTTATCGATTAATGAGTCGAAATGTCATTTGGTTGCAACTGATCAATAATTAAAATTGATCGGTTTTGATTTTATGATTAAATAGTGGAATCGATTTCCATGTTGGATCGATTCAGTCACCGTTGAAAAGTATAATTGATCGATAAATCAATCAGTGGATCGAAAATCGATGTACAATTACCGGCAATTTTATAGTGGGCTTGTATTGGCATTTACTAATCGATTATCAAATTTTCGATTATAGATTGCTAAATTTCGATTATCGATGATTCGATTTCGATCATCATTATTCGATTTTGATTATCAATTTTTCGATTTCGATTATCAATTATTCGAATTCGATTATTGAATTAAATTTTTGATCGATTATTCAATTTTGATTATCGAATAAATTTTTGATCGATTATTCGATTTCGATTATCGAATTAAATTTTTGGTCGATTATTCGATTTCGATTATCGAATTAAATTTTTGATCGATTATTCGATTTCGATTATCGAATTAAAATTTAGATCGATTATTCGATTTTGATTATCGAATTAAATTTTTTATTGATTTTTCGATCTCGATTATCGAATTAGATTTTTGATCGATTTTTTACAATATAAGTAGTTAATTATTCAACTGGAATCGATCATTTATTAAAAATTGAATCACTGGTTGATCAATAGAAGTCGGATTGTTTGATCGATTTAATTTGTCGACTGATCAAATGATCGATCTCTTCGAAATTCGTAAATGATTGATTAGTTTTGATACTGGATAAAATTGTATAATTACCGATGATCGTTCGAGTTTTTATTCGATTATCGGAACCAAACATAATCGATTAATTAATCGAAATCAGTAAATTGTAAAAACGATCCAAGATTCGAAATCTACGTTGATCGACTTTCGAGAAATTATACCTAGAAATCGAATTATTGATCGTTCAATTGAGTATCTAGAAATCGATTATTCTAAATCGAATGATGTGCTGATTGATTATTGCAGAAAAGTCGGTCAATTGATCAGTCAGAAAAACAAAAGTCATGAGCTAACTAATCGAAATCGTTTCATTTTGACCAAGTGTCCCTCCAGTCGAAATGGGTTCACTATCGATTCACGTAGTAGACTTTTCCAAATTATAATAGACAAATGAAAATCGAAATATCAATCGATTGTCGAAATCGAAAAATCGATTTATTAGGTAATTATTTCGAAAAAGCTTAATAATTAATTAGAATTCAATTAGTTAGTCACTTTCTTATTACTTGAAATCAAATCTACGCCAGACCGACCTAAATATTTTGAAAATCGAGATGATAATCTTGCAATTTTTTTTAAATTGAATTTTTAAACGAATTAAATTAGCTGATTTTCGACGAGAATCGAAGATTAACTATTATTTTTAATTTGATTAGCGTATCGTGTGGATTTCGCGAATTAAAAAAATGCATAGGGTGCAAAGTACAAACAACACACGTAATTCATCACGTATTCCCAACGAATCTCATCATTCGTAACGCTATTTTTATTTATTTAATTTTGCATTAGTATTGTTCTGACATTGTTAGTTTTATTTTATTTTTATTTTTCTGTAACGCAGGAGTTTGTTGCAGTATATCAGTGAAGAATTAATACAAAGGTAATTTTTTACGAAATTTTTAAACGTGTCTTTCGGTTAGGTTAAGATTGTGTTGTTGAAGTAATGGTTCTTGTTTTCGTATCTACTTGCGGGCTATTACCTATACTTTTTTTTCGGGTATCCGGTATCGTTGGAAAAAATTTATCAACCTATCCTTTGTAGTTTTTTCTTCATGTGATAAAGTAACAATGTGGTGGTGCACGAATACACGTATAATTACCTACGATTTGTACAGTTTATCGTAGGACTCCTCGTATAAGTGTATTTCTATTTTAGGAATTTAGAAAAAAATTAGCATGTTTTTTTTTTCGCTTTTGTTTTCAACGTATTTCAAAAGCACGATGAATTATTTTTATTTCGTATCGATTATCAAAATTTAATCACAGATTGATTTTTTTAGAAATCTATCAGAAGTGGTGTATCGTATCATTATTCTTCATCAAGTATTGTTTCTGATTTGTTGAGATGATTGTGAATGTACGTTGTGTGCTATGTAAAAGGCTTATGTATGTTGCTTGTCGTGTGGCGTTTTCCCTTTTACTTTCCCTTTTCATTTCATTTGAATGCCGAATTGTTTTGAGCTTAATTTGCATGTATTTTAATTCAGCTAAAACGCATCCATCGCAATTTCTCGCATCAAATTTGTAGTTGGAGGAGAGTATATGGTTAAAGATTATCGTACCTATCTACGTTTTTTTTATTTTGTTCATTTATGCATAATGCAAGAAAGTAAAATGTGACTTAATCGATATGTCTATTTGATAGGGGTCAGTATGGACATACTTTATTTATTGAAGAAGACAATTTTTCAAATTTGTAAGTAAATTCTGTCATTTTTATAATACAACTCCGAGTACATAAATTTAATTTCACGTTGGATAAGGTTGTTTAACGTTGACCAATTGAGAAGTTGTGTTGTTCCAGGGGGTCTCTTTGTCGTTTATATTTTTAATCATCAAAGTGGGTGCTTCTTTTGCTTCAGTGTTGAAATAATTTTTATTCCGAGGATGAAAATTATGTGTAATTTATGGTTTTTTTCTAGAAGGTATAATTTTTTTTGTGGTAGTTGGTGACATCGGTGTTTGGAAAAATGGCAAGAGAATAATTTTCACGTAATCATAATTCGATAAAATAGATTGTGATGGTTTTTTTTTTTTAGAAAAAAATTTGCCTGCAGGGATACCAAGGTTGCAATAAAAAAACATTTTGCACTTGTAATTAAATTAAGTTCTGGTATCTAACGTTAAAAATTTTAAATTATACATTTTGTGGGGTTGTTGGATCTGTATTTGTACAGAACGAATAATTTTCAATAAGTTAGGTATCCTAAATTACCCTTTTTAGTCTTCGTGTGAGTTGCCAGAATTTCAATGTGAATAATTAGCAAGTACAGTGCCTCCCCCTCAATTTTTGTGGCAATTTTTCTTTAAATTTCAAAATGCAAAAAAACTGAGAAAATTTTATCCAATTTTTTTGAAAAAATTTCCTCAAGTGTCCCCTCAAAGTGTCCACAATCTGTAAAAATTTCAATTTTTCACCTATTCCTCCGAAGATATCACGTATTGAAATTTCGATTTTTAGGGGTGATAATTTGGGAATGGGTAAGGTGGGGGGGTCAAAAATTTCGGTGGTGAGTTTTTACAGGGTAACATTTAGGACCGAAATTTGGATCAAGGGCGTTAAAGACCCTTCTAATCTAAAATTGAAATGAAAATTTTATTCAGTGAATGGCAAGATCACTTGAAAAACTCAGCTCTAAAATATTTAGATAATTTTTTCAATATTGTTCTCTCACTGTTTGTCTCCTTGCACAAAAATCAGTGTTGGCAGTACAGAAAAATAAAAATGTAATTTATTAATTTTTTAAGTGATTTTGATGTTCATATTTGAAATCCCACATCACCTAAAAATTATCCATTTGGATCACTGCGGGAAATTTGATCTCAGATCACTAAAAAATCATGATCTGGGTGATCTTGGCACTTCCAGATCACCAAAATCACTAGTGACCTTGTCTATCACTGATTTCAATAAAAAAATTCAAAGTTTCGTTTCAAAATTAGTAAGTTATGGCATTTTGCAAAATCAATTCCAATGTTTATCGAATTTTATAGGTGCATATGATTGAAAATTTCAACATGCCCAATTTTTTTGAATTCAAAAGTTTGATATTTTGTCTATGTTCAAAATTCAAAGAATAATGACGCGATGAAGTTTTTAATATCGCCATCTAGCTGTTTTATAAAGGTTATCTTGTTATTTCGCCGAGTTCGAACTTGAAGAAAACCACCAAACTTGTTTTCTAAAATTTAAAAATCCTTGAAAAGGTCTGGCAACTCGCACGACGAAGGGTAAAAGTGTAATAATGGTGATATGTGGTCGAACACGAATAACATTATTTTCACCCTGCCACTTAAAAATGGAAAAAAGTTACGAATATTAACTCGGTACAAAGTTACGTTCGTTTAAAACTTCTAAAAAAGGTGATGGAATCCGGTGGATAAATGGATTTTGAAAAATAAACTCTTCATTTGAGAAAGCTATTTTTAAATTACCTACGAAGTATAGGTAACTCTACCTATCTTAGACATAGACCATAATTCCATGATACCAATTTCAATTCTCATCTAATTACGTATGTTTTATTTCCAGAGCTACGTTACCACTTGGGGGCAATCCCGCCGAATCTTCTAGTCATCAATGCGACAAACACAAAAATAGTAATTATAGCAACAATATGACAAGTAAATTGCCTCATAATTTTAATTCTAAATTTCGATCTATAGAGTATTGATTGGTATTCATTTTACAGATACGGAAGAGTCGCCAAAAAAGAGACGTAATTCATTGGAAGAAATTCTATCGTTAGCTGATACCTTATCGTTGAATGGTGGTCACAGGCAGCGTTCGTTTAGTGACAGTAGTTCCAAGAGTAAAGATAATGATAAACCAGGTACTTATTTTTATGAATGTTTTTTTTTCTAAATAGTCAACAGTTCAACTGGGAAAAAAGTTCACTGGGTTTACTTTTTTGAGGCACAAAAAATTTAGTTCATTTTACACCCATTAAGCTAAAGTTTATGAAAAACGGTCAACACAATAGAGCGTAGTTGAATTTCAAAGTTGCGCCCCCCTACATTCAAGTAAAAATGAACTCTCATGAAACTTTTCAAAAGTTACTTTGCGACCTATCAAAATAGGTTAAAATTTTGCGAGGAATTCAAAAATCACGACTAAATTTTTTTGGGGGGAGATTTTTTTGAGAATTTGAGGCCCTTAACTGAATCGATTTTTGGATATCAGCGAAAAATTACAGTGCAACCTATTAAAATGGCTTAAAATTTCGCCAAAAATTCAAATATCACGACCACAATTTTTTTCGAGCAACTTTTGAAAAATTCGAGCCCTAAAATGAGTCAATTTTTGGATATTATTTCAAAAATTACTGTGTGACCTATTGAAATGGGTTAAAATTTTGCAGGAAACTGAAAAATTACGATCAATTTTTTTTGGGTGGGAGGGAGGGTATTTTTTTGAGAATTTAGGGACCTAAACTGAATCAATTTTCGGATATTAACGAAAAATTGCACTACTACCTATTAAAATGGCTTAAAATTTCACCAAAAATTCAAATATTAGGGCCAAAATTTTTTTCGAGCAATTTTTGAAAATTTGAAGCCCTAAAATGAGACAATTTTCGGATGTTGAAAAATTACCGTGTGACCTATTAAAATGGATTAGAATTTTGCAGGAAATTCAAAAATCACAATCAACATTTATTTTTGAGCAATTTTTGAGAATTTTTTATTTAAACTCGGCAAATTTCAGAAATTCTCCACTTTTTGAACTTAGAAAAAGTTATATTGGTTCACAATTCGACTTTTAAATATTCAATTTTCATCTGGCTTGATAACATTTTTTTATCCAATTTTTCAATGTTTTGTTTGACTATTGCAAAATAATATTTTTTTTGAATTCAACTTAGCATTGTTATCATTAATTATTTTTTGGACTTGGAACAAATTTTACCTATATTTTCAAATGACTTTTTGTACTTGGAAAAAAATTGAAGAAATCGACTATTGGGACTTGAAATAATATTTCAGAGATTCGGTATACTATGTTTTCTGGCTGCGGGCTATAAAATAGATTTATTTTAGGGGCAAAAAACAAAATTTGGTCGTGATTTTTGAATTTTTGACGAAATTTTAATCCATTTCAATAGGTCGCACGGTACTATTTCGATAATATTCAAAAATCAATTTATTTTAGGACTTCAAATTCTCAAAAGTTGGTTGAAAACATTTTTTTATCGTGATTTTTGAATTTCCTGGAAAATTTAAGCCCATTTTAATAGGTCACACGGTAATTTTTCAATAATATCCAAAAATTGTCTCATTCTAGGGCTCCAAAATTTCAAAAATTGCTTGAAAATTTTTTGGCTGTGTTATTTGAATTTTTGGCGAAATTTTAAGCCATTTTAATAGGCCTCACTGAAATTTTTTGGTAATATTCAAAAATCAATTCAATTTAGGGCCCCAAATTCTCAAAAAAATATCCCCCAAAAAAATGTGGTCGTGATTTTTGAATTCCTGGCGAAATTTTAATCCATTTTGATAGGTCACAAAGTTTTTTTTGCGCCGGAACCATATTGAAAATTGGGGTTTTTCTACGCTCCACCCCCCCCCCCCCCCATTGTGCCACTGCGAAAATCCGAAATACGTGTTTTCTACAATGTAGGACCTTATACCTATAAAATGCCAACTGCATTTTTTTGGACCTCAAAAAATTCAACTAAAATTGATTTCTAGAGCACTTTTTCCTACTTGAACTGTAGATTAAAATTAATTATGCATATATTATATCTTTTTTTCTGCCACAGATGAAGAAGTCGAACCAGAATCTTGCAACACACCTCCAGTACCTCCGAGACGAAAAGAAAAACGAAGACATACGCCTCCAAGACCCATCAGCAATGGATTACCACCTACGCCCAAAGTTCATATGGGGGCTTGTTTCTCAAAAGTACGTTTCTAAAATGGTTCTCGGTCTTAAATCATGAAACTAATTCCCATTCTCTATTTACAGGTGTTTAACGGATGTCCTTTGAGAATACACTGTACAGCCAGCTGGATACATCCGGATACCAGAGATCAACATATTTTAATCGGCGCCGAAGAAGGTATTTACAATTTGAATCTAAACGAATTGCATGAGACTGCGATGGATCAACTTTATCCTCGTCGTACTATTTGGATGTACGTGATTAAAGATGTATTAATGTCTCTATCCGGTAAGTAAATCTTTATTCTCCAATTTAACCATTTTCACAGCATGAAAATCGACCAACTTTTAAAAAATCGTTCAAATTACAGGTAAAACGACTCAACTATACAGGCACGATTTGCTAGCACTGCATAGTAAACAAAATCACCGATTTTCGCTCCACATGAATAAAATACCGGAGAAACTAGTGCCCCGAAAATTCGCCCTCACCACAAAAGTGCCAGATACGAAAGGATGTAGTAAATGCTGCGTCAGCAGGAATCCGTATAATGGTTATAAATACTTATGCGGCGCCGTTCCTACGGGGATATTTTTAATGCAGTGGTACGATCCGTTGAATAAATTCATGCTGCTCAAGGTACGGGTAAATATATTTCTTTTGACGAGTAAAATTACCCACGTGATTTCGTGGTAAGTGAATTGATACTGAAATATGTACTGTGGCATTTCAGCATTTCGAATGCAGTTTACCCATTCCACTTCCGGTATTCGAAATGATTATCACGCCCGATGTTGAATATCCGATGGTGTGCATTAGTGTTAAACATGGATATCAAGATAATCGATTGAAATTAGATCTCATTAATATGAATACCGGTGCTAATTGGTTCCATAGCGATGAATTAGAAGAAATGGATGGGACGGGTGAGTTTGGTATTTTTTTCTGTTTCATTCTACGACTTTACGTGTCGAAATTTTTGCTGTAATCATTTTGTTTGTTTTTATATCTGTGTTCAATAGTTACTGTGATACCAAAAAGAGAAAATATCAATGTTACGGTGATCACTCAGATAGATAAAGAAGGCGTTCTAGTGTGTTACGATAGTAAGTATGAAATGCGCCAGGTTTATATTTGATTTTTTAATTTTATTATTTGTTTGACCCCTCCTCAAAGCACCTGGTTAAATGTGATCCTCATTTAACCTCGATCAATTGAAACAGGTCGAATCTCCATGAAGAATTTCTTGTCTGTTCTCGAGATATTCGAGATAAAAAATTTCAATACTCTCTCGCCTGACCCTGCAAGTCGATAGGTAATTTCAAAAATGAAAAAACTTGACTGCAAAAATCTCGAAAACCAAGTCTCTTAGAAAAAAGTAAATAGTTCATAAGAGAAAGAGAATTTTAAGCTCTACAATTTTCATCCCTTGCTTTTTTTTATAGCACCCTTACTTTGGTCAGAAAATCCATGTTTATGGAAAATTAACAAAGTCTATGCGATTTTTTCGAACTTTTCATTTTTAAAGTTTAGTTTAGAATTGATGATTATTTAATTAATTTAATCAAACTAATCATCAATAATCATTCATAAATGGCTATTTCTGCATTAATTATTCATTTAATCGCAAAAACAATAGCGCCAATGAATTCCTCGTGTCAAAAAACCATGATTTCGTCCTCTCGTGCGATCGTTTAGGGAGAAAATCAATTAAAACGGCGATTATTAATTTTTCAAATATTGAATAATTTGTCCAAAAAATGAAAACCATTCAAAATTGAGTGCTTTTCCAAAAATTGTTCTTATGTTCAAAAATAAAAATTTCGTTCAAAAATAAAAATTTCGTTTAAAAATGAAAATTTCGTTCAAAAATGAAAATTTTGTTCAAAATAAAAATTTTGTTCAAAAATGAAAATCTCGTTCAAAGCATGAAAATCTTGTTCAAAATATAAAATTTTATTCAAAAATTG
>FIZU01032743.1:0-29516 GCA_900064475.1 Pseudococcus longispinus
GCAATTTCACGAATTGTCTTTTAATTCGTCTTTATGTAGGAAAGTTGGATTTTAGCTTGTTTTTTTTTAGTGACCTTGTTCATTAAAGCTATTTTATTTCTGAATCTGTGGCCTAGGCAGAAAAGTTCTTCAGACAAAATTTGTAGTTTAGAATGTTAGAAATAATTTTGGTTATGGGGAAAATTCCCCTCCGACCCCTCCTTTATCTGCAATTTCATGAATTATCTTTTAATTCGTTTTTGTGTAGGAAAATTGGGTTCAAATGAGGTTTTCTGTATGTGCTTTAGGTACGTGTATTTAAATCGTAATTTTGAGGAATTTTCATTTCTCTGAGTATCTTCTGATTTCAATTTTAACCTCATGAATTTGGAATTCAATTTCAGTGGGTCATTTGGAAGGATAATTTGTCAAATAGGCTGCGAGTGACTGGTCTTATCGAAAATTTTAATACCTGAAAATATTCGCCATCTTTCAATTAGCAATTTTCATTTGGAAAATTTTGGCATCCTCATAGAATAATCTTTTCAATATTTCCAATCAACCGATTAGTTACCTAAATTATGAAAAATTACGTCAGAAATTGAAATTTTCGAATACCTCGTCATCACGAACTGTAATTAATTTGGCACTGCTTATCTTTCGACGACAATATCTACACTGAAATCGATCTGCTATCCCTAATATATTCATGTGGGTATTCAAAATGCTAGAAATTTCACCAAGAATTGAAAACCGTTCAGAGTTTATCAATATGTATCTTGATTGCGGAGATAGATACAGAATTGTCCTTGGACTCGTGTACCACCTTTATAAACTCACCTGTGCCAAGAAATTATCCCACAGTGGCAAGCCCCCTTGTTCACTTGTTCTGTGTAATCCGTTGATTCGACGATGCCAAGAATTTGCCAGCTCGCTGCGACTCTTCGTCCCAAAACATATAAGGCTAGCATCCGCGATATTATACACGTTTACATAGATTTGGCGCGTTTTAAAAAAATGACGAAATTTTTGCAACGCTATAATACCGTATAACGAAACTACCGAGTCGTAAATCTTATACACGGTAACACGAGTTTTTATATTTGGACGAATAATAAGTACTTTGGAAATAACATCACACCACGTACCAAAGTGGCCAGGTATTCGCAACATAAATTAAAATTTTTACGACGCGACCAAATTTGAATAAAATCTAACGAGCGGTTGAAACGAAAAGGTAAAAAAAAACGTAAGAATTTTCACTCTTGGGAGGCTGATCTTCGATATGTAAATTAAACGCTCGTCGCTGACGCCACTTCGCGTACGTAAATATATTGTAATTTTTTTAACGAATACGTCGAATTCTCGAGCTGCGTTTTGGGTTTTTTTTAATTATCAGCGCAAATGCGAATTGGTCATTAAATCGTACGAAGCATATTTCAACGCAAATGCGTGTGATTCGTACTTGAAAATGGAATGGTTCAAGGTGGGCATCGAGCTATGTAAATGTGCGAAAATCCGTCATCTATGAAACGGGGTATTGTGTTTAGCATCTGGCTTTGGAATCGTGCTATTGCTCTGAAAAGAGTTGCGAAGAGGCAGCACCGATGGTCGAGTCGACGATTTAATTGTGGCCTATTCGAACGTTGTAATTAGTCGAGTGATCTTTTTTTCCTTTTGTTTGGTAGTTGGTAAATTGAACGTGGGGAGGGGAGATTGTTGGTGGAAATCACGTCTGTGTATGAGAATAGGCCAATATGCTATGACGAAGAGTAAGCTGTATGCAATCGATAAAGAATCAATTTCTGTATTCGCCGAGCTTTGGTTGTTTTTGGTATTGTTGAATATCGGCGTGACTAATTTAATCGTATTTATCGAGCCATTATCGCCAGCAATATCTTTAATAAACGTTTCTTATAGCTCGTTGCCGGATCGGGGATCGTATTCGCAGCATCGAAGTACGCATGATAAATTACAAACTAGAGAGAGAGATAGAGACGCGAAGTACACATTAACGATTTTTCTATTAGATAACGTCCACGTCCGCCATGTACCGTCTCTGTGTAGTTCCCTTGACCTTACGATGCCGCCGGTGACCTTTGAAGAATGGACCATAGTAATACACGGGGCTCTATACGCTTGTTCGAATCGAGAGTCTCGAGAACCCTCCGAAAAAAAAAGTTCGCCAATATGCGCACGCATCGGCATCATTTATTAATGAGTCTACGTCGTCTGAAATTTAACTCATAAATTTACCACGCGATGGTCATATTGCTCGCTTATCGAATCCCACTCAATTCATATTACACGTTTTCAATTAAAAATTATATTGCGAAAAGTTTAACTACCTTTCATATATCACCAAGAGTCGCCGAAGCATGAGACCCCTCTCGCGGCCCGAGCTTCGATACGTTCCGACGAGCTCCTACGGATAAAGCTACGAAAATAAATTATTTAGCATTCGGCTCGATGTCATACGTAGATGTTGGTACACGCGAGAGATATAATAAAACAAACGCGAGCCAGTTTATTACCGTTAAAACATTCATTGCTGAGGAGTACGCTACATCTATGGTGTATACCGAAGCGCTTATCCAGATCCCTTATCTAATGACATTTATTTCGCTGTACCTGGTCTCTCTGCGCTCGGCTCTCAGCGTAGTGCAACTTTACAAGAGTGTAGATGGCTGGGTATTGGATGAGATTAGGTTGTGGTCTGCGTGGTGTTGTAGGCCGAATTTCGGATAATGGAGTGCCTGCAGGTATATGGGAATAGGATGGGGCGGATTCGAGGTGCTTGGGTCGTTTCGGAGGTGGAATTTGTGGTAGGGATTGAATTTATCAAAAAGCTGGTGATGAAGAAATTGAGGAAAAATTACTGTTTTCGAGGATCTGGAGGAAATTTGTGCTTTCATGGACTTAATCAAGCGTCTGGTCTTTTTTTATTGAAAGAAAAATTGGTCAGTTGAAGATCTCAAAATATTCGTCAAAGTTTGGGCAGAAAATTCATAAATTTTTGGAAAATCATGATTTTGATGATCTATTTAGATCATAAGATGAGCAAGTAGGGCCAAAAAAATTGATATCTATCACTTTTGAGTGAGAATTGCCATTTTTTCGTCATTTGATGAGTTGAACCAAAATCGTGAATTTCCAAAATTCATGACTTTTTCATCAAACTCTCGACTTTTGACATGGATATGTCTTATGGCTTGAGGTCATCCTGAAAATTTGGGCATCACAAAAAAAGTCATAAAATTTTTCACCCTGGATGACTTTTTGGACTTGAAAAATTTTGTTGTACCAGCAGATGACTCTTTTGATCTCTTGGACTTTAAAATATTCAGAGATTCCAAAACGATTTCATGGACTTGGAGAATTTTAGAAAATCAAATGAGCCAGAGTGCTTTTTGGGATTTGAAACGTCAGAAAATCTATCCTGATTAAAGTTGTGGACTGAATTGGAGTCTCTTGCGTAATTTTTTTCATCATTTAATCGTATTTTTCAATAAATGAAATGCCTATCATATGAAAAAAATGGATAGAAGCAAAATCGTAAAGCATAGAATCTCTCTGTATACACGGTGATCAGTCTTTTTCTCTAAGGGGTCAGTTTTTGAAATTTCGAAACGAATAATTAGGGTTGAATTTTCAAATTTTTGGTAAAAATATCTCCAAAATTGAGTCTCTTGGAGAAAAATCAATCACTCTAAAGGGAAAGGTCATTTCATGTTGTACAATTTTGTTTCCAGTAGTGCATTCAAGAGGGTGGCTACAGAGCTGCAGCACTCCCTGAATGATCTTTGAATTTTTTTTCAAATTGAATAGAATGATAAATTTTGATTGAAAATAGGAAAAATAGAAAAAATTTTACGCTGACATTTTCAATTTTTATACATTTTGTCAGACTTTTTGAAACTTATAAGAATTTTGAATATGCAACCGTAATATTTTCCTTGATGAAATTTTTAAAAAATACAAAAATGACTAAAAATATGATTTATACCTTAAAATGACAATTTTGAATAAAATATTCACAAGTTTCACAAAAAAAATGACAATTGACGAAAAGTAACGATTTTAACCAAAAATGACAATTTTTACTTTAAATTGATAAATTTGACGAAAATGACCGTAAAATGGCAATATTGACAAAAAATGATAATTTCGACCAAAAATGATAAGTTTGACAAAAAATGACAATTTTGACCAAAAATTCAATTTGGACAAAAAAACAAAGATTTTGACCAAAAATGACATTTTCTATCTTAAAATGACTATTTCTACTTTAAAATCACCATTTTGACCAAAAAATGACAATTTTGACAAAAAATTACAGTTTGGACTAGAGAATAAAAAATGACAAAAAATATGATTTTGACCAAAAATGACAATTTTGACCAAAAATTCACAATTTGGACAAAAAAACAAAGATTTTGACCAAAAATGACACTTTCTATCTTGAAATGACTATTTTTACTTTGAAATCACCATTTTGACCAAAGAATTACAATTTTGAAAAAAATTACAGTTTGGACTAGAGAATGAAAAATGACAAAAAATGATAATTTTGACCAAATATGACAGTTTTGTCGGTTTGTACGTAAAAGCAGCTGGGGGGATGGCCCGCAAAGCGACCCAGCCGCCTAATGAAATGATAAATTTAAGATTTTCAGCGAAACTCCGTGAATTAAGAAAGTCTTAGAATTGATAAATTTGATAATTTAAAGAATTGAGGAAAACATGAATTTCTGATTCTTATGAAAATTCCATAAATTGATTCTCATGAAATTAAAATTTCTGGTAAAAAGTCTTTGTAAAATCTGAAATTCATAAATAATTGAAAAATTCCGTCAAGATGATCTCCTCTCTCAATAGAAAATTCTGCGTGAGCCCCTGTTTATTTCTATTAAATTTTTTGTAGAATCCTTAGTTGGTTCACTCCAAAAATCGACTTTTTGTATCAAAAATTATCAGTAACTTCAAAAAAAAATTATAAAGGAAATTTTATTTGTGAAATAACATGTGCATAATGGAAAAATCCAATATTAATTTTAAAATCACTGCTAAAAAGCACAGGTCGAACTAAAAGTTTCAAAATGCAGACGGCTCTTGTCAATAAACTCCCGCTTTTTTTTTTAGACTGACTGGAAATTTCTTGTTCTTCTCTGGATTGAAAATCATTTTTTTAAAGAGTCAATTTTTACTTAAATCATTTTTTTCTGTATTTATCATCTTTTTATTTTTCATTTTCTTCCATCAATAACTCTCGATGATTATTATAATTTCTTTTAGAAATCTCTACCTCTTTCTTTTCTGATGGATAATTTTTTTATTAGACTGCAGCTTGGCTCACATTTTTCAAACTTGATAAAACATGATTCTTCGGAAGTATTTTAATTAAATTACATCACGATCGAGTAATATGCAATTTTCATTTCGACCAATACTAAGCTCATTATAACTTGATCACGCGTACAAAAAAAGGAAAACACCTAAGCTGCAGATTATCGATAAACCTAACAAATCTCAACCTCAAGTGGTAAAATATTAACTACACGTATAATTTTATTTTTTAGAAAGTGTCCGCAAAGAATTAAAGGTAAAACGGTTTTCTGGTCAATGATGTTGTTATTGTTTAGTATAGATACTGGTAGGCAGTACAAGTACCTACATACTTACATATAGGTACTTGTAAAATAGCACCAATAAAATCGTAGCCACAAACGGCGATACAATCGTGATCCAGTCGTGATATATCGATCACTACCTTATAAGAGAGGAGAGAATTGGTACTAGGTATATAGGTATATTAATGTGTAAATTAATTAGAATTTATAGAATAGTATGGAGGAATTTTTGATGATATCAATTTACTGTGCTGCGGCAAGGAGGTGAGATTGTGTCCGTTGTATATGTGTGACTGGAGGGTTATAAAATAGAGAAGGTGATACAACCGAGAGATGGTGCTTTAAACAATAAACATCAGTCGATGAGGTGATTTTGGTGTGTACCGGAGTCGATATAGGTTCTGTACGTAGTGTATATATAAAGTGATAAACATCGACAAGTACACTCGGCTCGGCAGCCGGAGGCGCCACATGATAATTTAACAATAGACCATCTTACGCAAAATGATTAATAACATTTTAATAGGGTGTTAGTTGGCTGAAAAACCGGTTAATATTCTCCTTTTAATAATAATCACAACGGAATCGGTGAAAGAACCGGTCCAATCCAGTTCTATGTTCCGGCTATCCAGACGGTCTATTTACAAACGCGTTGCTTCTTTTTGAACTGTCATTCATGACTCAATACCTGGTATTCATTCAATAATTCCCATTCAAAGTGGTATATTATAGACGTCTTTATAGTAAATATATGTATACGTATGTAATGTACCTTCATATTCACATTGGATTCGTACACGCGACCATTCTTCGGTGCGCTGGGATCTCTGGCGATGATTTTTTTGTATACGATTGCGAGACCGGTGTCCCTTTTGGTGATTTTGTCCCTGAAATGTCCGAAGAAACTATCAGCTCGATGGCTTGTAGAAATTCCGTCATGTCCAAAGTCTGGGACGAACGGCATCAGAATTGCTCGGAGGCTGCAGCCGTGGTATGTTGGTAAAACGATGGAACCACAAATCATGACGGTAAAAATCATCGTTTCTACCTTCGGCTGCATGCTTCTGCGCCGTACATAGAAATTACAGTACGTGGTCGCTTGGCGTCTTAAATTTTTCTATCGCTGGTACATCCAGAAAAGGCAGAATAAAAAAGACGGAGAGATAATTGTATCGTTGAAACCATCAATTTTCATTCCGTTATTGCGCCCAGAAGACACTTCTTTATACCTATGTATACGAGAAAGAGAAGAGAAAATAGCGTATAAATTACTTGGTACGTCCCTCATTGCTTCATGTCGAACGAGACGCTCGTTTTATTCCAAGTTCACTCTATTTTCAACGTCGCTCTACTCCATGTCTGGTTTTGGCAACCGATTATTTCGCGCTACTGTGGAAAAAAAAGGGAAGCTGCAGCTTTGGCATAATAATTGCGCCGAAGCACGTTCAACAGTTTCCACCGTTTAATAGCACCACCTTATAATTAAATTCTTTTCAACGTCCGGATTAAAACGTCAAGTTTTATAGCAAAAACCTCGGCGATGTCATCGATACCTTTTTTTTTCTCGCAAAAAAATAATAATCCCTCGGATTTCAGACGATTTCAACGTATTTCTGGAATCGTACCTGCCAGCTTTGAAAGGTTACACGGAGTATATTACCATTTGCATAAGGTGAAAATTAGGGTGAGGTTATAACTCGGGGCAAATACGAACCTTAAGAGCGAGAAAAAAAGGGTTGTAGGTTTTAAAAAGAGGGGCAGCGGAAAAAAAACTATCATTGTCATTTGTGATTAAACGAAATATATGGTGCAATTAGAATGACGGCTGCTCGAGGTATAAATGATTTGGTTTATCTGATACCATACCATACTTACGTATACTTGTATAAGACAAGGATGCGTGATCGTGTTCGAATACTTTTTTTTATTTTATTTTACATATGGCAGTAGTCTTAAAACGATGTAGAGCGATACGATCACTGATCTGTTGAGAATTCCAATACACGGTATCGGATGTTGCCATTGCGTTGTAGAGGATTTTTACGGTGTAATTAAATCGCCGAATAAGTTGTTTTACTTTCACGAGGACATCTTCGTTTCATTAATATTCAAATGTCAGAGATACCAGATACGTGTTCTGATTGGATTTATTATGCAATTTTGTCAGTATAAGGTTTTTTTCCTCGAGTAGGATTCTTTATAGTTTTTTTTTACTTAGATTTAAATCCACGTACGGAAAATTGTTTTATTTACAGAGAAACCTACTCGTCGTATGGTTAATTAAAATACACGGTAGCGTTTTAACGAATTTTCATTGTAATTTGATCGCCGTTGTTAGCAGAGATCGAATTGATTTGAAATTTAAATTTTTTCACGTGTTGTTTGATGTAAAAGAGGGCTTGTATTTCAACAGGATGCTGTAGATGGGGAACCTGAAAGCTGTTCTAATGCTAATATTATCTCCATCGTGTTTTAAACTGTGAGAATTATTATATAAAGGCGTTTACCCGTAAATACGTAGCGAATTAGTATAAGAGAACGCGTGCACTTAAAATGTATCGAGTTGCCAACGAAAAAAAAATCCTGAATGGAAAATTACACGTAGGTGATCTCCTGCGCGAGTTCATCGCAAATATCTTTATCGAAGCGAACAAATTCGAGAAAACGGGTGATAAATGATCCTGAATGCGAAAACAATTGCATGTTAGTTGTATCCTGCGCGAGTTCATCGGTCATAAGTCCTAAACGCGTTGCAAAAACGAACCTACATTAGTAACGTGCCCAGGGTGTCGAGTGAAGTGGGGTGAAGGGCGGTAAGGCGTATTAGGTTGACAAGTGGGTGGAGGGGGAATCTCGGAGGTGCGCATGTCAAACGTACGATGACACGTTACTAAGTTGTCCGCGTTTTACGATCCTGAATGACGATAATGTAGGATAATATCACGTAGATTTTTTTTTTTCGCAAATCGCGATAGCGAAGAAATCGCTTCATCATTGGAAATATTTTCCGCATGCAGTGATTGAAATGAAATAGTGTACTATGAATCATTGTTGCCAGATGTTATAAGTTATTTGTACGATATACGTACGAGTAGAGTAGGTATAGTGAAAAAATGCAAATAACGTGCGTATCATAGAGCGAGATAAATTACGAGTCATTTTTTAACAAACCGAAGTACATGGTGGCCATGTACCAGTACCAGGAAGCGATCAATAGGCGAAGTTGGTTTGGGGTTCATTTTTTATATGAACGATTTAAGGTGCCCCCTGCGGGTAATCTATGCATGCGGTAGAATTGGGATGCGTTTGCATTTGGTGCTAGAATGGCAATTGGTGCTTTTAAAGGAATGTATGGACATTAAACGGGTTCACGTGAACGGTTCTGTGTGGCGCGGGTATTTTTATAGCGTAGTTCGCTAATCGACGTATTGCTGATGTTGCGTGACTGTGTCTTGGAAGCGACTGGAGTTTGGTGTGGTTTGGTCTCGGAGATTGAGACTGAGATGTATGGTTGGGTTGGTTGAGGGAATTTTCAAATGCTGAGATGGATGTAGCAATTACTGAAAATGCGATAGATTTGATCAATTTCTCAAGATGGCCCAAAATATTGAAGATTTCAGCATTCTAGAATTTAGAGGATCCATTCCCTTAATTTGTTTAATTCGGTGGTCAATTGAATGAGCTATTCGAAGATCCAGATGGTTTCCTGGACATGGGAATTCATTGGTTTGGTTCTAATTTTAATTGGAATCTTGAGTCAAAAGAATCCTTATTACAATGTTAATAAATTGCTGGTCAGCATTCCAACCATTGAGAATGAATTGAACCATACAGAAAAGCCACCTAGTTAGAGCACTGGCATTAACGTTACAAGCACTCGAGAGCTGTCATCACCCGCAACAAATCTCTCCCGAAGAAGTAAAAAGAAAAAAGAGTTGTACTTGCACGGTGACGACAACGATTACGCGAAAGACGAGACTCGATTTACATATGTCGTCGGAACGTTTATACATATTCATTACGTATTCTCGACATGCGCCAGTTATATGGACCAGTGAGACGTTCCATAACAGGCAGAAAATATCGCTTATTGTATTTGACAATTAAAAATGCTTAAAATCGACGTGGCTGAACGTTCGGTGGCGTGTAATTACCAAAGGAGGTTTAATTACCGCGGCGTTTTTGTTTTACCGTTTAACGACTCGACAGATCCAGAAATATCGAAAGTGAAAATAAGAAATATTCGATTTCGTAACGTCTTTCTCTGCGTGCTCTTCAACCAGCAGATATTAAATCGGAAGCGATTTTATTAGCATGCCTTTTTTTTACCTAGGTCATGGCACCCCGAAGCCGGTGCATATATGGGCGATGTTATCTTTGGATTAAAAGAGTAACGCGTTGAAGCAATATTTCAATTTTTCACTCAACTGAATTCATCTGCATATAATATACTCGCTACTGTATACATAAGCCCCCCCTTAGGTGGCTGGCTGGCTCGAGGACGCGAAGATATTTTCTAATCAATCGAGCTCGGGGTAGTTGCACCCTGAGATGCATATCATCTGACGGATAATACGTGACAAGCGCCCTTTTAAAGCATTTCAATGAAGGTTGTTTACATAACCCTTTTTTAAAATCATTTATAACTTTCAAATGTAATTTATTTTTTTATATGTAGTATTCTCTTTTCGCATGTATAGCTCGGTGCGCCGCACCGCGCCTGATGACGCGTATATATTAACAAGTATCTTAGCACGGGAGCGAGGCGAAGGTGAGGGGGAGCCTTGGAGAGGTTTTTTGCACCGCTCGTCTACCTTTTGGACCGCGTTCCGCGCCAAGCCCGGGGTACCACCGGCGGCCGAATTATTTATTTTAAATCTTTAGCGTAAAAGTAGACGTTGACAAATGAGAGTATTTTACCGGTACACGATTTTTTCCTTCGTATACGTCTCACGTTACAATTTTGTTGGATTTTTTATCGTGTTCTCGCGCGGGTTGTGCTTTGTTTTTTTATTTTTTTCGTTTTGTCATTCGCCAAGAGTAATGTGGAGAGTTTAACGGTGTTAGAAATGTGTTCAGATTACCATAGATTCTGCTCCGGTGTCTGGGCTGGAAGTTGAATGAATCATATGGAAAGATATCAAGAGAAAGGTATGGTAAAGTTAAAGTTCAAGTTGTAGTTAAGATCTGATAGGTTGCTGTTTTGGAAAGTCCAAGTTGAGAGCAAATTTGAGGTGATTTTAGTCAATTTTTCTCGATAGTTTCATGAATTATGGTGATATGACAAAATGTCCCTGAATCAAAGTTGTAGAGCACTAAAAATTGGTCATTTTTTGTTCCATGATTTTTTCTGTATGGAGCACTGGGCACATCTTATTTTTCAAAAAAAAAATTTGAGTTCAATAAGGTTATTTACTATTGCTTACAAATTGGGCCAAATATTCCATTATCATTCGCTTTGAACAAAATTGTACTTCAACGGCTCAAAGAAATCGAGGAAATCCAAAAATACCTAGATCACACTTCCTTAATCCATAGCTCTTTTTCTATAGTAGATGCAGAAAAAACTGTGAGACAAAAAAGTGCTCAATTTTCAATATTTCACAACTTTATTTCGAGTTGTTTTCCCCATATCTTCATTATTTGAGGAACTGTTTGAGAGAATAAGATAAGACTCAAAATTTCAATGCTTTTCTCCCATTTAGTTTTATTGCGGGAAAGCCTAATTTTATTATTCTCTTATCAAAGGAGATTCCTTCATTCTGGCCCAAATCATAGATTGCCCCAAATTTGATTCTCTGAACAGATCTATCATTAGTCATTGATCCCCTCAATCGGCGCATTTTTTCATACCATTTTGAATACTCCCAACTTGTTTCTGTCGTAAGTTTTTTCTCGGGATAGATAGAGAAAAAGTTGTGAGACAAAAATTGCTCAATTTTTAATGCTCTACAACTTTGATTCTGAGAATTTTTGTCCTATCTCAATTATTTGAGAAGCTATTGAAGAATTACTCGGGGAAAGTGGAAATTTTCTTACTCTGTTGTCGAGAAAGGTAAATTGCAGCATTCTCCATCAAAGCAGATTCCTCCGTTCTGAGCCAAACCTTGCCTTACCCCAAATTTGATACTTTGAATAGATCAATCATTGATCATCGATCCCCTTAATCAACCCATCGATCCGATTATCGAGCCTGCGACCGTTTGTCGGCACATTACCGCGCTAAGTCTACATAAACGTGTGTGTCTTGGCGGTTGATACGTGATCGTACTAACAGGCTGCTCCTACACACGCGTCTATCGGCGGCGGCGGCGGTGTCACGTTCGCGAGAGGAGCAGCAGGCGGCGGTGAGTAAAAGAGGATTTGATTTTGTTGCTTAGGACGTGCGCGCAACGTACTGTACATTACATGCGGCGTATAGTCCGGCAAAAAGAGCTTATCATTGCAGGTTGCTGTAGACAATGTAAACCTGTTCTCCGTATGTCTGTGGCATTCTATGTATACATATAACCGGCTACATAACGAGGTGATTACGGTACGAAGACGCGGACCGCGGAACCCTGGACCTTGACTTTTTGGCGTAATTTTTCTTCCATAGCTCGCGTCTGCCTCTTTGGTCACCTTTTGAACCAGTCGAAAGTAAAAATTTTTTGTGTGGAAATACGTAAAATGGAAATTTCAACCTTTTGAACTCGCGTCACCGAGCCGAGTATGATTTGAAATTAGAAAGCGAACGTTTTAGGTAGAAATACGCGCAGAAATATGAGGAAGAAGCACGACGCGATGCGGACAGAATGCGCGGTATTTTTGTACGATCGCGTTGCCGCCGCCTCCGGCCGGAGTCATCTCTTTAGTTAATGGTCAGCGTACGAGTATACGTAGCTACGTACACAATGGAAAAGCACAATGTTGGACATTCGCCTGCAGGATAAAGATCAAGCGAACGCGACTTATGCACTGGCAAAGACCATCATTGTTTTAAAGTGTTACAATCTCGCGCATAGCCGATCCGATAGCTTGGTTGTGTACTTACGTATGTGCTCACTCTCTATCTCTCTTTCGTGTAGCTTTGTTCGTGGTATATACACCTCTTCGGTGTGTTATACGCAACGAAAAAATCAGATAATACCCGAAGCTCTTGAAGCCTTATAAGAGAAGGCGGCGTTAATCTCAACGTTTTTATCTTCATTATAAATTATTTTTATACACAGCTCGCGAGTTGAGCCATCGTATGGTGGCGAAAAATGTCGCTTGCTCTTAGAATAGGTTAAAAGGAGGCTCGCGTCGTCATATTTGTAAATATTGCGAAAGTACCCAACTTGATGCTCGTACCACTGGCAAACGATTTGATTATTTTTCCTCAATTCTCGAATTTATTATCAGATATTTTCGACTCATGCTACTTATTCGATTACGTAAACGACGACACACGCGAACGAATAAATGTCATCGGGACTAAATTATAACAGTTTTTTTTTTTTTTTTGCTTCATCGTCGTCGCGACGATGACGATGACGGGTGTAATCGTCTTATATGTCGCGAGCCCTGGTAATATAAAAAGTAAATTAACGTTGTAAAAGGTACAGCGATTACGATTACGCGGTTCGATGGAGGCGAAGAGACCAAGACGATGGCGCTTTTTCTTTTAATTAAAAAGACACACGCTCGACACGGGTGGTTTGGAAAAAATTACGTATGTAGGCTAATGCATGTTATGCAATTTTCAATCGGATTGAATTGAAATTGGTGAAAAATATACTGTTCAACAAATTACTACATCGACGATTCTTCGACATTGCAATTAAAAAAAAAGTCAGTTGGATGGCAGATTATCTGCGATATTTCTCTGTTTTTTAGTCTTTTCCTGTAATTAATATTTAAATTAATTAAAGTAAAATTATACGTTGGTACATTGTTTGATTATATGATTACGTATATATAAGTCGGGCTGGATTAATTAATAAACGAGGGAGTCGAAAAAATACTGTTGATCGCGTTTCGGGCATCGAGCTTACTTGAATACTTAACGTTAAAGCCAGAGAACGCACTGGACATTGAAAATTTTTGAAAAATATCCTTTTCTGTTAAACTCTCGAATCAGAGATAAGACACGATGACTCTGTGTATGAATGTATGAATGGTGAGATGTGTTAATAACGACAATAATTTTATTACATGGAGCATTTTGCATTTTGCATTGATTTAGGAAACGGGAAGGAAATTCTGGAGATCAAAATCCGAAATCCAGCCCGGCTAGGGACGGGCGTATGGCTGAATTGCCGAATAGTCAACCAGGGGGTGGCAACGGCGGTACGAGTAGCGCGGAAGATAGCCAGAATTGGAGAGCGTATTATGAGCACCCTCTGACTGCAGCTACCAGCGCCATGCTGAATATAAGCGGCGCCAATGCCGAAGAACAACCCCCGCCGCCTAATTCTATGAGCTTTGTATACGAATACTACAAATTGCCAACACAACTTTCATCCGAAAAAGATAAACTTTCTGATTTAACGTGGCCGTAAGTGTTTTATACCTCTAATTTGGATCTCTCCGAAGCGAGCTCTCCCTTTATAAGACTATATTTTTCAATCTCTAAAATCGACTAACCTATCGCTTGCCTATACTAACTCATATTAACGCTTCGGGGCCATGTTGAGATGGTCGCGATTGGACGGGTCGATGGTCGTGGTAGCTTAGGCTACGTATTTATATGATTGTGTATGTGTGAGATTGAATCAAGTTCACTGGTTTGTGGATTTCGGTTTGAATTATTGATTATAATGTATTGCTTTGAACGTGTCCTTTGAAGCACTATCCAACTGCAGACCACAGTGTCCTGGAATCGAGAAAACATGATGTATTTCAATTCTTTTCGAAGGGTTGTCAAAAGGTCAGCAGGTGATCTCTCGAGGGACTTTGGATATGTTATGTGTTTGTGTGTAAGAGAAGTGCTATTGTAGTTTGGAAGTGTTGAGATTGAAGATTTATCGCCCCCAAAAAGTGAAAAAGTGGATGTTTTACGTAAGAGTTGGAAATTTTTTGTTTCTTTATTTGGAGAATTTTGCTTCAATTTTGGAAATTTTAATCCAGTTGTGTTGAAATCAATCTGATGATAGGTATGATGTTTGACATGAACAACAAATTCAGAAACAAGGCAACTTCCTGCCATAAACAACAAAATTCTACCTGGAAAAAAAGCAAAGTTTTGGCCTAAATATTCAAAAAAAAAAAGTAATATAAACAAGGAAAAGTGACATAAACAAGGAAAAGTAATATAAACAAGGAAAAGTAATATGAACAAAGACGAGTAATATAAACAAGGAAAAGTGATATAAACAATAAATAACTTTTCTTTGTTGAAAAAATCTCAAATCAACTTCATTTGAAGAATTTTGCATCAATTTTGTAAATTTTAGTCCATTCCAGTTGGAATTAACCTTAAGATATTAAAAATTCTATCTTATAGAAAAAATCCTGCAAAGATGTGAAGTTTAACACGAACAAGAAATCCGGATTATAACTCGAAAAAGGCAACTTCCTGCCATAAACAACAAAATTCAACCTAAACAAGGCAAACTCTTGACCTAAGCAAAAAAAAAGTAATATAAAGAAGGAAAACATTTTTTTAATGAGAATTCCACAAATCATAGATTTTTTTGATTTTTCTTATGATAAATTTATTTCAAAAAATTGTAAAATCTTCAAATTCCCCCCTTTTTTTTGGCTTAGGTATTCTCTTATCATCTGAATGCTATCAATAATGAAACTTCGAATCAGATTTGTGGATTTTTTTCTAGACAGCTCATAATTGAAAAATTTTCTCTACAATTGAGAGGATGATAGGACTACTGTTTAAGAACTAGAAATTAATCAAATGAAAAATGTTGAAAATGAGATTTTCGTTTGAACGTTCAATTTTTTGTGTACCTAAACAAAAATCCCAATATAGTAACCTAAACAATTCGGAATGTTGACATGAACAAAAAAAATCATGTAAACAAGGAAAACAACTTATCAAAACATGCAAAATACAACCATGTAAAATTTTAGCCAATCAAAATTCAAAACAATAAATTTTTTATTTAGTGCTCCTGCGATAGGTAATCTAAACAAATGAACATCATTTTTGCATAGAAAAAGTCTAAATACATAATGAGCATAATAAAAAATTCAAACATGCTTCAAGGTATGGCGAGATACGACTCCTGTAGTCTTTGCCAGCTCATTGGATCAGCATGTTTGCTCAAATTTACATATTCCATTAAGATCAGTAATGGAGAAAGAATGAGAGGAAACAGCGAACCCTTCTGATGTGTTAATTTCAGTATTTCGTCACGAACTCCCAATAAAAACTTTTTCAAACTGTTTCAACTGTTGCGTAGCTTATTAGGCTTCACAATTGGTGCCAAAAATCTTCAGGGCATTTGCTCCCCAGTGCTCTGAAAATATTTCTAGGCATCAAACACTATATCACGTTTGTTGAAAATATCGAAGTTGACTTGAAATCGCTGGATGCAATTTTCCAAACTCGAAACAATCCGTAGCTGTTTGAATTTCGATGGGTTTTTTGTCCTGTAGATATGTCGTGTACATAGATACCGACATTCCTATCGAGATTTACTCTCTAATAAGCAGTAGAATTCCCAAACAATATCCGGCCATCACGGAACGATTTCGTTTCATGGAATGAAAGACTATGATCATCTCTGGACATACTAAAATGGCGTACTTTATAACCGCGAATTTTTTAAATTCCGCGAACCGCTGGCTCGTAAATTAGATTTTTTCATTTTCGAGCAACATGTAATAAGGCAGAATGCATAGAGTTTAGGTGACATTACGCCGAATTGAATCGGATCGTAAAAGCAAAAATTATACATGATTGTGATGGTGTTTTATAAAAGAAGAGAAAAGTTTATCGAGCTTCTATAATAAAAATCGCAGCGGTCTGATAATTGTATTGAGGCTGTTATTTATGATAAAGCGACATGTCGTACCATAAACGCGAACGTAGGACTGAATTCAACGCCCTTCTATCACCTGAGCATTTAAAATGCTAATTTTTGCCGCCGAGTACAGTAATATGCCGTAATGAACTTTCATTTTTATAGACAAGCGTGTATAAATCGATTTCTCTCGCGACGTCGAAACTTCCAAAATCCGGATGGTTGAAATTTTCCAAGCTACTGGTTTTTTTCTATTTTTTTCAGATACCCTGCGTAGGTTATAATTCGTTTAGTTGGATTTACTTTAACGAACCATAAAGCGAGATGGACGTGTTTCTTTTTTACTTGTTAAATATATCGGTGGGTCTGATTCGTCTTGTATTATAAACTCATCGAAATAGATTAAATGCAACGAACTTCATTAAAATACATTTTTAATGTAGTCGACGATTGGGAATCGGTTGTGTTCGCGTCTTCTTGAATACCGTTAAAATGCTAATATATTCTTGAAAAATAAATTTAATCTGAAACTTTTAGCGAAGAACAGAACCTGTCCTCTATAAAATTGTGTAAAAGCATGTTTAAATATATGCTGATATGTGTTTACGTTTCCATGATTGACCATGATATTAATTGTGATTTTATTCGCTTAATTTATACATTGCCAGAGTATTCCGGGAATCTGATTAAATTCCGAGGTGTTTAGTTTATAAAAAGGGGAAAAAAGACGCAAGAGAGAAAGAGTCTCTAACAGATGATGATGAGCGAACTCACCAAATGTCTAATGCATATGCAGACTCGTTGAAGTATAAATTTACATGTGGTGAGATTTCGGCGTGTGATTCTACGGTTTTTTTTTTCTGCTTCTATCCTCTTGATAGCATAAAATAGTCATTGAAATTTAGGTGATGGTTTCTTCGATGTACCGGTTTTTAGTTTTGTTTTTTTTTTGGTGTGTTTCACTTCTTCAGGATTTCATCTCAGGTGTGTAGGTCAAGCATATGTGGACATGCGATAGGTTAAATTTATTTAACGCTTGTCTGATTTTACGCTACCGAGATTTATAAGAGGAGACGGTTGCGTCACGTAGTCGATTTCAGCATTGCGCAAAACAATATCCCTATAGTATGCAGAGAGATGTGAAGAAAAAGCGAGAGAGAAAGATAGGGTAGAAATATGCGCGAATAGTCATAGCTATAGCTAAAAATCTCTCAACAATTAGCAGACTGGTTTAGGCTTAGATCCAATTTCTTTATTCTGTTTAACGCGACGGGAAGCTGAAGCGTTTACCCCTCTTGTACGATGGTATAAGAAACCTCATCGTTGATACACGCCAGGAGGTCTTCAACAAAAGATTTGGGATTTTTTTTACACGATACAAGAGAGCATGAGCGCTTCACCGATGGTCATAAATTTCGCCTGTCTGTGTAACTTTAAACTATTATTGCGGTATGGTTCGGAGGGGTAGTGATGTGCTGGAGCGGTGCGTACGAGATAAAATGCTAATAAATTGTTGTATATGTGTACCATAGCACCAATACTTCTTGGGTACTCCTACAAGGATACATTCTGGACTGTGGACTGTGGTCCATCATCGTCAAGTTGCGAAATGCCTGCTCGAGTGTACATTTGTAATCGGCAATCCTTTTGTATGAATTAGAATCCAGAAGAGAGCATTCCCTTGGCTGAGTTTTCATAATAAGATTCCTTCCGGCCCATTTGATTCTTGTTTTTAACCACCCAAGTATTAGGGTGAGGTGTACGTACTATTCTGCCCTTATTTATTGGTACATATAGGCGTGAATAATGCAATATTCAAAACTGAAACCTTTTTTATTGCTCGCCTTACGTTCGTATTTAGTTGATTATATACATGACTAATGGCTCGGTATAATTCGTTTTTCTTTTACTCCTCTATTTCATTTTTTTTTTCTTGCTGTACTATTTTGAATATGGGAATTTTTATCCAAGAGGTTTCGTGTTCTCAAGGATGATCGTTGTGTAGTATATCACTTTTTTTTTGGTACCGGTGATTTTTCATTTTGGGCTGAGATGCATTTGAATGAGCCAGGCTTGAACGGGTATTTTGTAGTTATGTTCTGAGGATCGTGTAATATCAATTTTTTTCTACAGAAAGTAGATTCTGAATTGAAACTGTGTTTCAGTTTTATTTTGAAGAAAAAACTGCCTAAAAATCAAATTTTGATGATCTAAACTCTTACAAGTTCTGAAAGACTCTGACAAAATATCTAAAAGACTGGTAAACCTCTGTCTAACAAACTGTCTCAAAGTAAGAGTGATCTCTCGAAAATTTTCCAAATCCTGGTTTGAAGTCTCGACAGATCCCAAATTTTTCAAAGTTCAAAAAATTAGCTGCTCACCTTATAAACTTTTCATCAACTCCAGAAAGTCAGAATCTCTGAAATTTCCCCAGTTCAAAAAGTCAGGTAATCCAGTCTAACGTCTGACAAAATGTCTTGAAGTCAGCGTGATCTCTGAAATTTTTTCCAGTCTACCTGACAAAATGTCAGAATGTTGAAGTGATTTCTAAAATGTTTCAAGTTCAAAATATCTAAAAGTCCGCATGATTTCTAAATTTTTTCAAGTCCAAAAAATTCTGACAAAATGCCTAAAAATCATCGTCGTTATTGCTACTATTTTGTTCAAGTATTCGTATTCCATACATAATATTTAACAAAAAAAGTACTTGTTCTTTCATTTTGGTAGCTTGTTTATGTTACATTTTCCCTGTTTATGTTACGCAGTTTTCCTTGTTTATATTACCCACTTTTCTTGTTTATATTACCCATTATCCTTGTTTATGTTACACACTTTCCTTGTTTAGATTACATATTTTCCTTGTTTACATTACTCATTTTCCTTGTTTATGTTACACATTTTTCCATTTGGCTTATGTTTTCCTTGTTTATATTCACTTTTCTTCAATTGTTTGGTATATTTTCTTTGTTCAAGTTGAAGATCTTCCTTATCTAAATCATTTCTCTTGCATATCTTTTTTAATTGACAACATTTTCTGTCTCTTTAAAACCCTATTCAGATTTTTCTGATCTGTAATCCAGACAATTTTTATACCAAGCTCGTTTGAAATACTCGAGGGAAGATTCTCCGCATGCGGGTTTTATTACACGATGATTATACTCTCAACGGAAATATTATGCCCTATGATCTCCAACATGTATTACAAATCTATTTAATGTTCATCTGCAAGATGACATAGACTTACAGGCAGTTTCATTTACACCTTAGAATTATCCCATCATTTCTCATCCTTTCTAAAAAGAAAAAAAAATACCAAAGTCACACCATCTTGAAAAATACAGCAAAAAGGGAAGGAAAATTTTGATATAGTGCGTTAGATACGTAGTTCTTCTTTATTATTATTTTTTTCCATGTCTGACGCACCATGCATTTGCACATAATTTGTACTCCATTGTGCTATGAAATTCGTTCCGGTATTTTTCATGCAAATGGTAAACGATACTTTATATAAGAATGCAAAACGCATACAGCGAAGGCATCGCCGCCTGCACTGGAAAACGACGACTACTCCGACCCAGGTGTTATGTATGGTGTATATACGTGTGTTTATCTTTGTCATAAATCAAAAAAAAAAACCTCTACTACCGTGTACGCCGCCAACAAAGTTGCTCTTTTACATGGCTCGTAAATCGCCCATATCGCTGCGTGATTGCGTGAAAATTAATCGTAGAAATCTTCGAAATCGAACGATTTGTACTCGTATGTATCAAGTTTAAACAATGGTGACACCTCAGGGCAATTTGCAGATTATTCTTTCGATTAGAGGGTAATTACGATGGTATTTTGGAATCGAGGCGCGGGCTTGGTAATTATATACGGATTGATATAGTATATTGATTTGTTTAGAGCAATTTTGTTGTGAAAATTATTTGGTGTGCGTCAAGGTTGTGCTGTGTACGAAGGCGTTCTATGTATGTAGTTGAGCCCCAAATGGGGTCGTGTTGTTTTTTTTAGCTTCTGTACACGACACGATGAAGGATTTGTCAAGTGTTGAATAAATTGTGCGGCGGATGTGTTTTAAATCCATTATATGTGTATATTGTTCTACGTAAATGACATGGAGCACGGTACGCCTGCTGTTGGAATTTACATATCATTAAGAAATACTCTTGCACATAATAGCAGCAAAGTTTTACTTTTTTAAAAGAGATAAATTTAAGGTGCAACTCGCGCGCTTATTCTCCCATGCGGGTTAAATAATTATCAACATTTAAGAAAGAAACATCGGCATTGCGAGTGTAATCTTGTGAAAGAGACAGATAAACGAAAAGCCACAGAGGAAAATGTATCTTCGAAGTTTAAATTAATTGGCTCAAAATAAATTGGCCATATTATAGACATGGAGACGGTGCAGCTTAATGAGACTAAACTAGATTCAGATCGGTACACACGTGTGTTACATACACATATAAGTATAGTATAGATATTCCGATCCAACTCTCTTGGAAACTTCTGATCTCATGTTGTAGTTACATATCAAAAAGGATGGAATCAACTTTCTAAACTAATGACATTTAAAGAATCATCTCAGGCACAAATACACATATAGATAAGATAAAACAGATAATTCCCAACACCCCGTAAGAAGAATCATCGATTCGAGAGTGAAAAACAACAACAACAACACCGAAAGCAATGCATCAGCGTATAGGAGCGCGAGAAGGCAAAGGGGAGGAAGAAAAAACTTATACGGACGATTTCCTCCATAAATATACCTACGCTGAAATAAACCAGTTTTTATTAGATTAAAAAAGACAGTCCGGATGGAATTAGCGTGTTTTTTGTTGTTAGCAAACGGGCCAATAACCCAACCTGTTTTTATTTCGGCTCGCACATCTGCAGCAGCCAACATTGCGCATTCCGATTTATGTGCAAAGCCTTCTGGGTGCATATAAAAACCCGACGATGGTCTGGTACAGAGAGATGCACATTTTGCAGGTTTTTTATGCAAATTTACCCATCACGATTCTATCACGATATTGAAATACACCGCAGTCGCCATGCCATCGTCTATAGTATAGTCGATTAGTTGGCGATTTATTATTGTAGCATATTTAACCGCGCGCCAATAAAGATATCAAGGAAATCACCTCGACGTTCTAGCCTGTTGACTAATTACTATACTTATTTATCTAGTCTACCGGTCATTCGTATTCGTCGTTCGTAATGCTGCTTTGCAAATGAACACTGGTAAACGAGCCAGGTACAAGGTATGGGTGCTGCGGAGTGAGGAACTGAACTATGTAAAGTGACATACATTGTTGGTTGTGCACTCGTTAGGCCGTTGCTCGCTGATACCTTCGGCTTCAGACCGCCAGCTACCGTCGTGTTTGTACTTCAGCACGTGGTAGGTGTTTTTAAGACGTTTGACAAGTGGTACGGGGATGATTTGTTGGTGGCTTGTATCAATGTACTAAGCTGTTCATAAATCACCTTTTGTGTCGGGCCGAGGAATGATCTGGGGCGGTGTGGTGTTTGTGTTGCGAGGTTCATTTTATTCTGATTTACGATATTTTGTTGTTTTGGAGGATTTTTTTAAATTGCGTGCTGGTTCGAGTGAGTGAAATTTTTCTGATTTTTTGAAAAGGGTTCTTGTTTATTGATGAGAAGGGAAAGATAATTTTTTCTTTTTTATATATTCAGAGGTCTTGCCTTGTTAATATTATCAAATGATCTGAGTTAGATGCAATAACTTGTTTAGGTTACTTTTGAATTGTTGGGACTCATCATTTTTGAGTTTTTGCTTGCAGAAGTAATTTCAGATAATCTGGAGCAATTGTTAGGCTGTAGAAACAGGAGATAACCTTTTTGCTTAGTAATACTGCAAAAGAAACTTATTTGACATTTCATCGGGCAGACTTCTTGGGCTTGGGAAATTTCATAGATCACGCTGACTTTCAGACATTTTGTCAAGCTATTTAAAACTTTCTGGATTTGAAATTTTTTTCAGATTTCAATCGATTTTTTGGACTTGGAAAATTTCAGAAATTCCAACTTTTTCAATTTTGAAAAATTTTAGAAGTGGTCAATTGATTTTTGAATTCGAAAAAATTTAGATTGTTTCAAAATTTGACTTTTAGACATTTCATGACTTATGAGACCTGATAACATTGTGTCTGACTCTTTGAACTTACAATAACCTATAACTGGAATGTGCACTCCTGACTCCAATTTGACATATGGAAAAGGAAATGACCAGGGTGGCCAAGGGGAGCTTTATTTTTGGAACTATTCTGCCTTGTTTATGTTATGATTACTAATTTGGAGTTTGTTTAGGTTAGGAATATTTTGTCTTGTTTAGGTTATCATAATTGAAATGGCATTTTCTTATTTGTTTATGTTATGATTACCAATTGTTTGGCTTAGAAATATTTTGCCTTGTTTAGGTTATCTTTTTTTTTTTTTTTTTTGAAGAATCATGCTCTCTGAATCATGTTGAATTTTGGTCCGAGATATTTTCTTCGCTCATGGCAATTTGTATTGTGGGTTTAAGCAAATTTCAACGATTTATCTGCAGTCTTGTGTTAATATTTCTAATCATGAAATAAAATTTAGACTAGTTTATTCATCACTCGAAAATGCAGACCACTTCTCGACTCTATAAATAATGGCTTCTGGTTGGTCGCAATTTTAGCTACAATTCACGACCCATTTCTAGTCGATTATCAGGCGGATTAAAACAAGAAGAAAAAAACAATTAAAAAAGACATCTAAGTGCGGGTACAAACGCAGATACACATACGAAATACCTCGACATCCTCCATCCACATACGATGTGCTCACCATCAAACTCGCGAACGAAATAGGAAAAAAATAATCACGTTTTTAAAAAAAATGGCGTTACTTATTGCCCAATTAGTTTTCATTTTTTAAATGGTTTCGCTAATGTTGTTTTCATGTAGTTTAAAATTACGACGAGCGACCGGATGTTGAATGATTTCAACGTGTATAAACATTGTAAGATGCGGCTTGGGCAGGAGTTTATACACGTAAGGGAGCACAACGGCCATTTTTTCCGGCCATTTGAGCCCGCGAGGGAAGAATGAAAAGTGATGCTGTTTCGCAATTGTAACTGCTGACACCGTGGCCGAGGAAATTTGCGATGGGCGACGTGCGCTTTGGGATTAGAGGATTAGGTACTTGGGATATTTCGCGCATCTCGCGGAGATGTTAAATTTAAAAAATTTCCAAGCCGACATGTAGGTCGTACCGCTATATAGTAAATCGATTTTACCGAGAAATTTTTTAATTAATGTAATTTTAGTACCTTGAACCGTTTTACAAGCTGAGGAAAAAAATATCGCCGTACATGCGATAATGCGAACTTATTTATCGATTATTTTTCTATTATAATTACATCTCCGGGTAGATATATATTCTACGATGTGTGGTTTTTTTCGCTCCTCCTCGCGCTCCTCGTTCATATTTAATTTTCAAAATGCTCGTGGCTATTTTAAACGTCCGAGCATGCGATATATACACTTGCTCGTAGCGAAATTAACATTTCCGTTAAATGATACTGTAACGTGACGATGCTGGTAACGCGATTTGTAATGGTCCTAAATTAACATTAGAAAGTTGAAGTAATGCGTTTTTGCTTTTTAAGTTTTCTTCGCTCATTTACAAAGGCAATATTTCATATTAATCGGTTGCATTTATAAGGTGGAAAGAACCCAGTACTGTAGGCAGCGCCCAAGGCTGCGAACAAATTTTCGAATTTGACGCCGCTCTATCGTGTCTACGTACTTATACGATACCGACTGTCTTGTCTTTCGTAGGTACTGCCTATGTACGTACTTTTTTTCTTGCTTTTTTTGCTCTTGCTTTAATATTGCTCTCTTCTCTCCAACAGTAATCTAGTTAAATTCATTTTTAACTGTAAAAAGCGGAAACCGGTTTTTGGAATACGTAATTATGCGAACATTTTCTACGCTTTAGTTTATTCCCCCCTTGGTGTAACATTTGCAAAAGGTCTTACAGCGCAGTAACATCTTTCGATAATGGTTGTACTATTGTAGTTAATTGTTCCAACATATTTCAGCACGTATATATATCTGTGTATTCCTCACTCAGTCCCTTATTCAATACTCTTATCTTGGCAGCCGAATCGTATCATTTTTAATAAGTAACGTATTCTGCCAACGTAACAATGAGTGATAAGTAAACATGAATAAATTAACGACTATTTTTTCTACTCCTCTTTTAGTTGTGGTTGGTGGCTGGCGTGTGAGTGTCAGTATGGTACGAATGTTATAATATAGTATTTTATGTGCAAAGGGGTGCGTTAAAGGGTACACGTAGGAGGCTCTAAAAGGGTTCAGGTTGTTTCGGAACCGATTATCGAATCTTATATGGCTATATATTGTTAAATTAGACGATCAGAAAATCATAGGTTTTGCAGGTGGTGGGTATTCGTGAAGAGAAAAGGCATTAGAGGTCAGAATTAGTTCGGCCTTTTTCTATAACAAGGTTTGTACGATACGTGTGTGTCTGAGAAGCTCTGGCTACATGTTGAGAATATTTTATGTACGTAGAGGAGCGCGATAATGACGTTTACGAAATTGATAAAGCTTTGCGGTTGGCACGCAATTATAGGTAAACACGACGGCGCGTATGAGATAATTATCATCGAATAGATTCACTGGGAAGTGCTATTTTTTTTCTATATGGCCGGCCAAATTACCATGATACGAGTCTAATAAGAGATCAATTGATTGCCGACGGCTATAACGATATTTTCGGACGAAGGGAACAAAAAATTTGCCTAATTATGTATTGTTTACTGGTCGAGTGTATGGTAAACATTGAAAATTGTGTATGATTTGAAATCTTGATTTTGTTATACTCCCATGTTGGTAATACAACGGTTATGAAGGTAACTTTATCAAGATCTTTGGTTTGATTGGAGAGATTAACGAAAATAATTCGTTTTTGAAGGATTACGTATCGAGTTTTTGGGAGAGTTTGTTTTTTTAAGGAGGTATGTCGAGGGGTCTTCATGATTTTATGGATTTTGTAGATGAAAATTGGTCGAGTTTTGTTCCGATATGGGGTTTTAAAGGGATTGAAACCTGTGCTGACCATTTTTTGAATATTCTTGAGGAGTCTTACCTTTTTGAAGAGGGTCAGCACCCTATTGAGTGGATTGAGAAGTTCGATTTTCGATTAATAAACTGAGTTTGTCCATTAGCTCCTCTCATTTGATACCAAATCTTTAAAAGAACCATTGAAAATCAAATTTTATTCTGAAGTTTTAAAGAGATTGCAACCGCTGCTGAGTTGCTGACCATTTTTCAAATATTCTTCATGGGACTCACCTTTCTTAAGAGGATCGGCTCTTAGTTGAGTCGATTTAGAAGTTGAATTCTCGATTCATTTGCTAATTTGATCCATTAGTTCCTCTTATTCAATCTCAAATAATTGAAAAATCATCAAAATGTTATAAAATGACCATAAATCATGTATTTGGCCCATTCCCAATAAAACCCGAGCAATTTGTAAATTTTCCAAAATTGTCGAGGAATCGATTTAATTACGATGGCATTTAAAACGCCTACGCCATACACGAATACCCCAACTTTCGAAAAAAAAAATTCAATACCGTGAAAAATCCATCCAACTCCACATCCCGAACAAATTGCCACTAATTTGAATCAATTATAGCCCGAATGCATTGTCAGTTTGCCAGTTAAGAGTACATTAAGGCTGATTTGTATGCAGCGAAAACTCCATTCGTTATATTTATCGACAATACGAGACGATAAAATCGCATCAGCGGTAGCGTATTTCGTTCGGCAGTGTCCCGGACAACACACCTTAGAGCGTCCTACTTTTTGGACCAAGTATTAAAATTAATTCGTCAGTGATGCTGTATAAATAATGAAATGCATTCATGGAACTAGCCTTAGCATTTATAGATATAGGGATTCCATGTTGGGTTAATTTTCGCATTAACAACTTCCCATAAATTGTTTACCTAAAACACGACCGAAAAAATATTTCGCAATTATTGAGAAGAACTGGTTATTATCATTAGTACGAAATTCCATTCAAATCGATACCATCGTCGAAACAACGATAAAGTATTAGCGTCGTGTATGCTGACAGTGGTAATTTATTAACGCAAATGCCCAACTGTAGTCAGGCATTTTCTACTCGATGACACGTATATCTAACCTTATTATGAAAATGAGTCTTAACGCCTTTTTGGTCGAATGATTCATTGATATTTGTCGATTTAAATTAGTTATTTTGTGGAAAGCTTCGTCTTCTTTGGAGATGAATATCATACTCGTTGATTTTTTAAAAATATTTTTCTAAAAAAAAATTTGTTGATTTAGGCCACACACGCAGTTACCATATCTACTTAAATGAGTATGAAATAAACACTCGTACTTTAAAATTTTTCGCTTTGTTAACTCACTCGCGGAATAATTCTCAGGTGTGTTAATATTTCTAATTAATAATGGAATAGTCCTTCTGGACCAGGGGTCCTCCTACGAGCTATTTATAGATTCCCAAAGTACGCGGTCGAATTACTCCGAAACTTTGATGACCACTGAGCGGCGCGCCGTGTTGGAAATAATACGGCTTTGTTCGCGAAGCGGAACATAAGCTCAAAATTTAGGTATAAAATCATACCTACGATGTACATATGAGAATAGGTAGTCTTATTAATTAGACTTCTACACCGAAAAAATTTGTCTTAACTGGTGGTAATCACGCGAGTTACGAATATGCATTTATAATTGTAATTATAAGCATGTAAAAAGATTCCAAACAACAAGGATGGGTGCGTTTAGAGTTTTTCGAGTCGATCGTACCAATGTAAGCATATTTAACCATTATATAGCCGCGTATATCTTTCTACCTGCCGGATTATATGTCAAGGAAAAACACGCATTATGAACAAATCGACTTTTCTATTATTAAATTATATAATGGATTACTTCCAGGGTCGTGCTTTCGTGTATTCGAAATTTTGGTTCCAGTACAGTTCGTGATTTGCTCTTTTCCCATCGTGAACCTTCGGCGTGATTGATCAGTCGGTGTAGGAATGAGTGTGTTTTGAAGGGAAATGCTTGAGGTTTGAAGAAATTATGTGAGAATGGAGGAATTTACTCTGGTTTGAAGTTTTGAGTCCTTCGGACCTTTTTTTGGGGTTTTGGCCTGTCTTGGAGAATTTCAGAAAATGCCAGAAAGTGGAATTTTGATTTAAAATTGGCCAATTCAAGTCTATTTTCGAGTGAAAAAATTAAAAATTTGTCTGTTTGCTCAATTTTCAGTTTCCAAACCAAACTGATTCAATTTTTGGTCAATTTTAATTCTTATAAATTTTTGAAATTTCTTCAGCGTTTTCAAACTTCTTTAAAACAGGTAAAAGTTCACTGCCAGAGTTGAAATTTACATCATGGCGATGATATTGCATCGAAAATTGATTAAAGAGGATATTTGACTGCGTGAATCTGCCAACAAACTCCTAGATTTTGCCTTTAATGTTTTACCAAGTCGAAAAATTCTTGATATTTCATCATGATTTCTCAATTTCACTCAGAGAAATTATAGTTGTAAGCACCTCGTCTCATTTCAAGTCAATTGCAAGGTTCTTACCTGCACCGTGTGCCATGAGAAATTTTTAGATTCCTGGAAATGATCGTAGTTCCACTGCAAACTTTGAAAGTGATTTCTGCAGGGTGTCTGCAGGGTCGTGGAAATCATGGAAAATTCATAGATTTCAGAAAGGGGTTCGAAAGCTATGGAAAAGTCATGGATTATGCAAAAAAATTACGAGGCTATAAAAAAATCATGGATTTCATTGTCGAAGTCATGAATTTTTGATATTTTTATTGAGCAAAATTCAGATCGGGTTTAATTGGAATTTTTTTTCATTTTTTTGCTCTTCGGACTCGACGCTGGAACCCCCCTTCTCCAAAAAGGGTCCTCCCCCAAATTTCAGAGGTGGAATTCCTACACCTAGGGAACCCCACACAACGATTTTAACCTCTTTTGACTAATTGGTCTCGGAGTTAGATGACCAAAAGTAGAGGGGATCTTGTTAGCCGAATTTTTAATTAAAAATTGACGGCTATTAAGCTATTTTTTTTATTGTTAACTTTTAAAAATATTCACGAAAAAAAAAACATTTGATACGTAAAAAAAGGTCATGGGAAAGGTCATGGATTCCCCCCCCCCCCAAAAAAAAATCAGATAACACCGTGTTCTGACAAGTTTGGATCGTTTTAGAAGATGATACTTTGGCTCTGACCAAATTTTGAGCTTTTGAAATTGATTCACATTCATTTTGGAGAAATTTGAAAAATGCTTGAAAAGTATCAAAAATTTGTTACAGGTCCCAGAATTAGTGGAAAATGGGTAATAGTCTTCTTTTTTGAAAAATTGAATTATGAGGACCTCTTGGTAAGATTTTGGGGGCAATGTGCATTGCATATTTACTTAGAGGAGGTCCGCTGGTTTAGCCAGTAATGGACAAGAAATTGAAGAAAAATGAGATGGCTTCTGAGAGATGGTACTGAGGATATTTCGCATGGTGTTCAATAAAATTTTCTAAAGAAATTTCATTACTTTTTCATGACTTCTCATAACCTTTTAAATGAGGTTTTTTAGTCTGCATAAAAATGGTGGATTTTTCAATCATTGATTTAAGTTTTTTGTGTGGAGTGTGCTCCTGCCAATTTTAGAAAAATTTAAATATGGTAAAGATTCCAGAATGTTTGGAAATTATGCCAAATCAATTTTGATTTTGGAATCCTTATCCTAGAAGTTGTTGGTCATTGGGGGGCCAAGAGGGAACCGTCGGATGCGGTTGTCTTACCTAGACTTCTCGGAGCTGGCGACTCCACCAAGCTGCAACGAGAAGGAGACTTTAACCAAACAAAAATCC
>FIZU01032744.1:0-13655 GCA_900064475.1 Pseudococcus longispinus
ACCAATTTTTTGGCGAATACATAATACCGAATTTTTCTGAAAATTCGGTTAAAAATTCCATTCTAATGAGAAAATTTTCAATTCCATTCCACTCCTCCTTCCAACACCCCAACTTCAATCCCCTCCTACTTCCACATCTCGCCAACCAACCTCCATTCAACATCCAGCGACAATATTATCATCTCAATCTCGTCTCCTTCATTCTCTACGAACCAGGAAAACCCTCCCAACCCAATCCCCTCACTCCTACACGAACAGCGTATAATCTCACCATTCATACGTGTCAATGATTCGCATCGCAGCCAGCAAAGGTCGAGCGATTTTGAAAAATTAATTTCCGGAGCCTCGCTACGACGTTGTAAGATGAACAGGCTGCGATAAAAATACTATTTCTTAGCCATCCCTATACGACTAAAAGTCAAACTTGTTCTTACGAGGCTAGATTTCAAGACTCGTACGCGATTGTGCGCTCGTATAGTCATTGGCGAACAATTCATTTTATACGTGTGATTTATCGACGACGTATTCGGCTGAAAAATGCCTTAATATGGCATTCGAATTAAGCCTGCTCGACAACGCCCCACACAATCGTTTCCCCCTTTTATATGTATATTCTAATCCTATACGTATAAGTAAAATAACCCCCTACCCACCTTTTCCCAATGTCTTATTTATCGAAAGATATTTGACCCGGTTCCAAAACGTTGTTTTAAATTTATTATCTAATACAATACGCTTTCTCGATTCTTTATACTTAAAAATATAACTCTATTGAAAGGTTGCCGAGTCGAAGATGTAACCGAGCAACAAAAACAGCTTCTATCATTCCGAAGAATTAGGAAGTGGAACGAGTTGCCCAAGAACTCGAGTATTATCGCCCATCACAACACATCGTATACAATATATAAAGCCACACACGCGTACACGAGCTTATAATACTTCAATAAAGCACCAAAGCAGAGCGAAAAAAAAAGCACACGTTGTTATTGCGGTCCTTCGAAGCGAAAGAAAAGTCGCAGTTTAGGTAAACTCGCATGGGACGATTGACACATGCTTTCATACATATCATTTGTCCATCACGGTTAAGCGAATCGTTTTTATCATCGAATTTTCAGTCCGATCAGGTAAATCGTAAACTCGACGCGTAGATAGTCAATAAAACCCTTTCAGCTTCAACGAACACATCGCCCATACAAGCCTCTCCGCCTCCTCTCATTTTCCACATATACCATACCAAAGGGATAAACTCGTATCCCGGATTAGGGGTTTCCACCAGTCGACGCAGCACATCTCCAAGATGCATATGGAAAAAAAATCCTACACAAACGAACCCACCAGCCTTTATCTACATTCGCTTGTTATTTGTTCTGAATTTTCAATGTAGCTACCTCGTCCTCGCGGTAGCTTTTTTATTGGCTTTTTTTTTACACGCCGAAGACATGCAACGTCGTCCGTGTGTGTTTTTATTTTTTTCTAGCTGGTCTACTCTCAATATCAAGTAGCTTTTTGACTAGCTCGTTACTATTTTCGTCGTCGTTGACGATGTCCTCGCGTCGAAGGGATGAAGAGGGAGGAGAATTCGCAGCGATGGGTTTTTTTCCTTGTGTAGTTCCGCATCCCTTTTCGCGATCTAGACTCTTGAGATGATTTGATGAAATATTTTCTTGTCGAGGTCTAATTTAACCGAGTGCTGTCGTTAGGTGAAATTACTACAAGTATTCGAGGGGTCGTAAGAGTGCAGTTTTCTAAACAATTGTTCGATCGCGAGGCATCGACTCGTTTACCAAATTGCATTATGGTTATTATGGTGTGCTGGTGTGCTGTTCATTTGGACTACGACAGAATGATACGATGGTGTTTTACATGCCATAAAAAGGCTCGAGGATAAACAAAATTTTCAAAAAAGGCGGGAAAAATTATCGAATTTGTATAAACATTTTTGAAAATAACATAAAAGTGGGCCAAGTGGACACTGGTGGTGGAAAATATTGTAAAAGTTACCAAAAAGTCGTGAAAATTGTTGAGAATTTTGTAAAAATTATTCAAATTGTCACAAAAATTGATAAAAACTTCGTAGAAGTGGTAAAAAAAAATCACGAATTAAAATCATGAAAATTATCCAGAATGTTGTTGAAATGGTCAAAAATTTCATAAAAATTAGTTCAAAAATGGCAGAAATTCCATAAAAATTGGTTCAAAAATGGCAAAAATTGTCCAAAAATTTCATAATTTTTTGAAATTGTCATGAAAATTAGTGAAAGAATCTTAAAAATAGCAAAAAATTATGAAAAATGTTGAAAATCTTACAAAAATTACAAAAATTTTCGCAAATGTCATGCAAAATATGAAAAAAAAATCAGAAAATCTTGAAAATCGTGGAATAAGTAGTTAAAATTGTCAAAATGTTGGCAAAAAAAGAGATAGATCCACTCTTCGAGCCGACATATTGGTACATGGATATGTCTTTTTAAATTCAAAACTTTTAAAAAGTTAAACGAAAAGTCCTTGCCATTTTTGAAAATCTGAAAACTTTTCCAACTCCAAAAAAGTCTGACAAAATGTCTGAAGCGAGCATAGAAAATTTTTCAAATTGCAAAAAAGTCTGACAAAATGTCTAAAAGTCAGCATTATTTCTGAAATTTTCAAAGTTCAAAAAGTCAATGGAAATCTAAAAAGTTTTTAATTCCAAAAAATTCGGACAAAATGTCTAAAAGTCATCGTCAAGGAATTTTGTGACGGCTTTTACGGACATGAAAAATGGACAAAAAATGGACAAAATTTTAGGATTGACCCCAGCCATAAGACATATCCACGTCAAAATTGTAAAAATTATTGAAATTTTCATAAAAATGATTAAAAACATGATGAAAACCCAAAAAATCATAAAAACTGTAAAAATGTTGAAATTGTTGAAATTTTAATGAAAAATGGTAAATAAGTTAGTTTAAAAAGTCAAAAAAATCATAAAAAGTATCTAAAATATCGTAAAAATTGTGAAAATATTTCTAAATATTTTTGAAAAACGTAGCAAAAGTAAGTTAAATTACCATAGAAAAAACGTCAGATATTCACCATGTTTTTAAAAAAGTGGAAAAATAAGGCAAAAGTCAGGAAAAAATCATTAACATTTCTTGAGATTTTCATAAAAATTATTAAAACTTGATAAAAATGATCAAAAAATCATTAAAATCGTCGAAAATTCTATAATCGTTGGAATTTTTACAAAATCCGGTAAAAGTTGTAAAAATTATTGAGATTTTCATCATAAAAATCATTTTTTTAAAAAAAGTCATCAAAAATGCATAGAAAATTATCTAGATGGTTAAAATTTTCATTGAAATCCTTAAAATTGTTGTAAAAGTAGTGAAAAAGTTGTCAAAAATGTCTGAAATGTAAAAATAGTAAAATTATTGAAAATGTTGGAAAAGTAGTGAAAAAAATCGTCAAAATTTTTTGAAACGTGGTCAACATTGTCAAAAATTTCATAAAAATCATGTAAAAAGTCTTCTTTTTTGCAACATTTTATAAGAATTTTATGAGAATTTTACCGATTTTTACATCTTTTCAGTCTTTTTTACAACTTTTTCACCACTTTTACAAACTTTTCAATGATTTTTATGACCTTTTCTGTTGTTTTCACAACATTCTAAAAGTTTTTTTTCACAACTTCGACACCATTTTCGATGATTTTTTTATTATTTTTATAACTTTTCAGACATTTCTGACAATTTTTTCAATGTTTTTTTATGAGATTCTGTACTATTTTCACGGCATTCAAGACATTTTCCACAACTTTTACAACATTTTCAATGATTTTGAAAAGTTTAACGACTTTTCAGACGTTTTTGACAATTTTTTCACATTTTTTACAAAATTGACAACATTTTAGGCATTTTTTTTTCACAGTTTTTGCAACAATTACAATGATTTTTTTGACAATTTTTGCAACCGTTTAGACATTTTTGACAATTCAATGAAAATTTTTAAATTCCATAAGCGAAGTTAGTTCAGTCTTATGTCTGACTTCTGAAAAGTTGTGCAATTCAAAAAAAATTCAATTGCTTCGAATTTCTGAATTTTTTGAATTTCAAAAAATCATTTGAATTCTCTAAAATTCTATAAGTAAGTTCAAAAAATCTCATCAAGTCAGAAAAAATGCTTAAAAGTTGGTTGCGCTTTTTTATGTCCTTTTTTGGTCTCATTTTTTCATGTAATTTTTCAGGGATTAGATCATCAACTCGTCGTAAAATCATAAACTTTCAAAATGGTCATAAAACTTGATAAAAATATCATAGAAGTGGTCAAAAAATCACGAATTAATGACAAAAATTAACAAAGAATCATAAAAATAGTCGAAAAGATTGTTGAAATTGTCGAAATTTTCACAAAAATCGAGAAACATATTGTGAAAAAATCCATAAATCATTAAAATCGTCAAAAAAATCGTTAAAATTGTTGATATTTCAATAAAAATCATTAAAAATATTATAAAAACAGTGAAAAAGTCATGAAACTTTTCAAAAATTTATTTAAAAAATGTTATAATATTCAACAAGTTTTATAAAAAATGGTTCAAATAACTCAAAAATTATAAAAAATCGTTAACAGTTTGAAAATTTTCAGAGAATTATAGCAGTTTTTACGAGATAATTTTGTGACCATTTCTATGAGAGTTTTACAAATTTTTATGACAATTTTAACTACATTTTCAACAATTTTCATGATTTTTGTGAAAATTTCAACAGTTTTTACAAAAATTTTAGCATGATTTTATGGTCATCTTAAGATATTTTCACCCATTTTTGTGGACAATTTCGATAATATTTATTATTTACCATATTATCAAATTTTTTAAAATTTTCATGATTTTTTTGATCGATTTAATCAAATTTTAAATGGTTCTGAAAATTTTTTAATTTTTTACAATGTTTGTTATCACAATCATATTTACAACATCTTCAAAATTTTTATAATTTTTTGTTCAATTTAATTATATTTAAATGGTTCTGAAAATTGAAAATTTTTCTTACAATTTTCAATTCCAAAAAGTCATTCAAGGTAGGAAAATCTCGTGACTCGTGAGGCAAAAAAAATGGTCTGCCCCCCCCCCCAAATAAGATATATTCATTTCAAAATTTTTATCAGTCATGTTTGAAAAAAAATTGATAGAAGTGGCTTAAAATTAAAGAACATTGATTACTCAATATTTCCTTAATTTCTATTTCAGATTTCGCCTCCATTTGTTTCCTCCTTCTCCCCTCTCTTCTCCTACCATTTTCGATGAAATGTCATGTTTTTTGTGTTGAAGATAATTGCGCATATTTTGCATTTATTTCAGACATTTTGAGGATTTTCGTCACTCTATGACTTTTTTTTTTGGAGTTTTTTGCATATTTTTGAATTTTTTTGGCCAAAGTTTTGTTTTTTTGCCAGTTTTTTGAGCAAAAATGACGATCAGAAAAATGTCGAACGAAAAAATTGGATTTTTTTCAGAAGTACAATACTTCTTCGTCACGACTTGAGGTAATTCTACCAAAATTTAAACAGCTTTTCGACGATTCTAGCATTACTGTATTTTTCTGGTCAAAAAAATCGTTCCAAGAATACCCATATTTTTGCATATTTCGAAAGTCATAAAAGATAAGGTCATATTTCCGAATTTTCAGTGCATAAAAATCCCTACTCTTATGACGAATCGAGGGTAATTCGCGTTGAAGTGGTATTCTAAATAATAATGACCCAAATTCCGACACCAAAGCTATTATTTTACCCTTACGACGCGACATATCTATTAAAAACGTTGAAAAAAGGAATATAGTGGAAATATTTCGACAATAAACGATATAAAAAATGACACAAACCCTCAATCACATACCAGTTACGGTTACCGGAGTACATCTTTTACCTTATTTCGCCATCTCGTGAATCTAGGACGCTTTAAGGTGACGGCGGAGGGTGGTAAAAATGAAATAAAAATTGATGATCTCATATTTCGTCGATAGCACGAGTACGTCTTGGATAGCGTAGGCTAGGGTGTTCGATTTTGCCGAAGTATAAAAAACGAGGATAATACGGGAGTTAAATGACACGCTACATTGAATCAATATCCTCTGGAATAAGGGCTGTTTTGGATTATTAAGTTGCACGAAGAAGGCGACGAGCTTTTCATAGGAAAATTGCATTTTCGTTAACGTAGTGGAAAATATTAAGGAGAAAAAAAATCGTTATGAGATGGTCTTCTCTGTTGCTCTGGTTTGAGTCCTGTATATGCTTTAGTGGTATGTATTTGTTACTTTGTGTGTGTTTGTGTGTGTTGGGCGGCAAATGCGAAAAAAGTTCAAAGTAGAGCCGAACGAATTAGCGGTGATTTATTTACTCGGTTCTTTTTTTAATTAGTCTAGACAAATAGCTGAACGGAGCAGAATTACTAAATCATAATTTTCACGCGATTTTGGTACGGTATCAAGTATTCGGTTGAGTCGTAGTTGTCGTGGAATGGCATAACGAAGGCAAAGAAGGCAGCAGGAGAAGAGAAAGATGAAATCAGGCCCTGCGTCAATTACGCTGCGAACACGGTAGTAAAATCAGCTCTTAAAATACGAAGGAAACTTGTAAAATAACCCTCAAAGGAATAAATGGTATAATTTGAAAGTACCCATACTGAAAACGAAGGTGTATACAGTGAAAAGAGATTAGACAGTGTTAAACGTTATCAACGGTCAAGTTAATTATTCTTCGGCCACTGCTATAGCCTAGCATGATTAAAGGAAACCTCTCAAACTTATCTCGGGTGTTAAACATTTACCTAGTTGTTACGTTTACGATGTTTTGTCGAGTAAATCGCCGAAAAGCAACTTTAGAGCTTTTAATTTAACACTCGGACGAGCCAGTTGGTGCATTTGTGGTCAATTAGATAGGTTGAAAAAAAAAGCACCAGTCGAATGAACTCGCACGTTGCTGCGGACCAGCAAAAGAGACAATTTAAAACGTATTTTCGTTGGAGTACTAGAAAATTTGAAAATCTCTATAACGAGTGCACCTCCCTCCCTTTGCCACGAGTCCATTTCCACAGAGATACGTCGTCGGTACGCGTATGCGGTAATGAAACGAAAATGGGGTACTCGGGAAGCTTTGATTGCTCCTTCTGGGCACAAATATCTGCAACCCTACGAACCCACCAGCTTGGAAATAATGCCACGTTTTTATCGCCAAGGCAAAGAAGGCTCGGGTACACCTTCGACCGTGTTGTCGTGGTAAAAAAAAAATAATCGTACTTTTCCACCCCCTTCGTGGTTGCTGCGCGATATTAAAATGTAATTATCGAATAGTTTGGCGCCCATTAAGAAACGAAATACATTAATGGAAATTTTAAATATTATTATCTACCCTTATAAAGTTTTCCACTTCGTGTTGATTTTTTTTTCTCGAGTCTTTCTTGACCCAGCTGTCAAGAATTTTAACACTATTATGCCACCGAGAGAAAGTTTTTCCGAGAGAAAAAAAAGTAATCGCAGATGATGCCGGAGTCGAGGGTGACGATATTTTAATAAACAACATTTCCGCATTAAATATTCGATGTGATTTCGGTCCCCTTGCTCGCAATGTGACTTATAATACGAGTTTCCTCGCTTTATATTTCCTTGAAATAAATTCGATGTTTAATTCTTCTGGATTACAGCGATTATTTTTGCTTTTTACAGCGTCTTATAACGTATTCAATTGCGAGGAAAATATACGAAAGTATTTCGAGTGTTTTTTAGTTTTTTTTTTTTTTTGGAATTGGATACGAAAGAGATAAAAAAAATTACAAGCTTTTTTTCGTAGAAAATTCTAAGAAAAGAAGTTATTTGGTTTGAATAATTGAAGTAATCTTTTTTGAAGTTTTTGAAATTAGAAACGATACTTGAAAAAGGAAAATTTGTACAGCGAATTTAATTGGAATATTATCTTTGAAAAATTAATCACAGTCATCTTAAGTTTAATACAAAATGTTGATACTAGATAGTAACTTCTCAAAACAAAAAGAAAATATCAATAAATTACAATATTTTGTTCCCTGTAATTTTTTCCCAGGTGATTTACCGTAAATTACGGTAATTTTTGTGTAATTTACCGTAAATTACGGTAATTTACTGTGAATTACGGTAATTTTTGAGTAAATTACCGTGAATAACTCACCGAGATCGTTCACTAATTTTTAGTCGATGAATGTTGACCCATGTAAAAGGTCAATTCTTGGTGGAAATTTATGGTAATTACCCATTTTTCATTAAATACCAAGTTTTCGTCATGATTTACGGTAATTACCACGATGTGTCGTAATTTACAACGACTGTTCATTTTTACACCGTAAATTACGGTAATTACGAAATTTTACTTTGTAATTACTGTAATTACCAAATCGACAGTTTGATTTTCAGTAACTGCAGTTGTGATATTATGTTGATCATCACCAATTTTACGTTTTAACAGATGAAGAAATATAATTTTACTCAATTTTTCAATGGAAAATTTCATCAGGTGACTCTGAATTCGAACTTATGGCCTTCAAAATTTATAGCTTTTCAGTTACTGTCAATTTTGCATGGCATTTTATTGATAATTACCAATTTTACGATGCAATTTACGGTAATTGCAGATTTTACGACGTAATTTACTGTAATTACCGCTTTCACAACGTAATTTACAGGTAATTACAGATTTTACTGTATGATAAACAGTAATTACCACGTCATGCGGTAATTTAAGGTAATTGTCGATTCCTACCTTGTAATTTGCGTTAATTAACAATATTTAGGACGAGATTTATGAGTAACTACTGATTTTACGGTGTGATTTGTTTATGGTAATTACCATATCATGTCGTAATTTACGACGATTGCCTATTTTTACGGCATAAATTACGGTAATACCCTATTTACACTTTGTAATTTACGGTAATTAGCAATTTTCGAAGATATTTATAAGTAATTACTAATTTTAACATGTGATTAACAGTAATTACCACGTCATGCGGTAATTTATGGTAATTGCCTATTTCCATTTCGTAATTTACGGTAATTACCAATTTACCAAGACATTCATGAGTAATCCTATGTGATTTGTTCACGGTAATTACTCCTTCATGACATATGTCACAATGATTCTCTATTTTTATGTGATGGATTACGGTAATTTTCTAATTATTTCTAGTAATTTAAAGTAATTACCAATTTACGACAACATTCATGGCTAATTACTGATTTTACCGTATGATTTGTTCTCGGTAATTAGCCATTCATGACGTATTTTACGATGATCGATGATTGCCTGTTTTTATGTCGTAAATCTCGGTAATTGCCTACTTTTACCCCGTAATTTGTGGTAATTACCACGTCAGGCGGTAATTTATAGTAATTGCATATTTCTACCTTGTAATTTACGGTAATTAACAATTTAGGACGAGATTTATGGGTAATTACTGATTTTACTGTGCGATTTATTCACGGTAATTACCCAGTCACGTCGTAATTTGCGACGATTACCTATTTTTACGGCGTAAATTACGGGTAATTACTGATTTTACTGTGTTATATACTGTGATTACCCCGTCATGCGGAAATTTAGGGTAATTCTCGATTTTTACCTTGTAATTTACGGTAATTAACAATTTACGGCGAGATTCATGGGTAACTACTGATTTTACGGTGTGATTTGTTTACGGTAATTACCATATCATGTCGTAATTTACGACGATTGCCTACTTTTACGTCGTAAATTACGGTAATATCCTATTTACATTTTTGTAATTTACGGTAATTACCAATTTACGTGGAGATTTATGGGTAATTACTGATTTTAACGTGTAATTTATGGTAATTACTACGTCATACGGTAATTTATGGTATTTGCCTATTTCCACTTTGTAATTTACTGTAATTATCAAATTACGACATGATTCATGCGTAATTACTGATTTAACGGTTTGATTTGTCAACGGTAATTACCACGTCATGTCGTAATTTATAATGATTGCCTATTTTTATGTCGTAAATTATGATAATTTCTTACTTTTACCTTGTAATTTACGGTAATTACCAATTGTATGTAATGGTATACGGTAATTACTGATTTTACGTGGTAATTTGCAGTAAATTACTCATTTTTCATGGTATTTCAAGTAGATTACGTATAGTCTTGATGGTAATTGACCATAAATAATCAACAGCTGGCTGTAATTTGTGGTAATATCTAATTTTTTGACAATTTTCGGTGAATAATAAATTTGTGGTGCTATTTATCGGTCAATTACCAACCGATTTCATTATAATTTACTGTAAATTACCATTTCCATTATTTTTTGTAGTAATTTTAATTTAATTTAGTGATTTCAGTGACGGAATTAAATTTTCGTTGCGTTATTTCGTTTCATCAGAGGTACCAAAATTATCTGAGTAATTTACGGTAAATAACCATTTTGAAGGGTAATTCACAGTAAATAATCATTTCGGGCAATAATTCATCGTAAATTGCTACTTTTCGGTGGTAATTTACCGTAAATTACCAATTTGAGGGTAAATTATTGGTAATTCGTGGTAATTTTTCAACTATAAGCGGTAATTTACGGTAATTGATCAGTTTTCTATTGTAATTTGCGGTAATTTTCAATTTTTATGCGGTATTATCATCTAGGTTAATTAATTCGGACTTGAAGAGTCATTCTTTACATTTCGTGTTGAAAAATAATCATAGTACAGTCGAGAATGGAAAAAAGTCGAAGATGGAATACGATTTTCACTAATTCGTAATCTAGGATGTATTTTTTTAAAATTGAGTTTGGATTCCATTTTTTTAAAGACCCTCTTTCTTCGGAAGATTCATCACACCCCCCCCCCCCCCCCCCCCCTCCCAATCCAAAAATATGCCTATCTCTGTCCCTGAGGCCCCAATTGAAAAAATTTTCAGACAAAAATTATACATCTTACCCTTGTGAATATTTTTTGTTATGAGAAAAATTTCAATCCGACCCTCCCCTCTACTCAAATTTTGCAAATTATCATTCAAAATGACTATAAAATTCAAGTTTTCGCATTTTATTTCAAAATGATGCAAAATTGAAGCCTTTTTCAAATAACAAAAGTTATTTAGAATCATAAAATAAGCACGTGTGCCAAAAATTAAACGCCTCCCTCCGACGAGAGTCCACCCCTATTCCAAAAAATCTCCCTATTACTGTACCTAGGCTTCTGATTGAAAAATTTTTCAAACAAAAGTTATGCATCGTAACCCTATGAACAATTTTATTTATATAGAAATTTTCGATCCGACCCTTCCCTCGCCTCAAATTATGCAAATTATCAATAAAAAAATGAATTGGCAACGTTGCAATTGATTAATGAAGATAATTTTTCATTTCGATGGATCTGAGGTGGATTTTTCGACTGATTTTCAAACAATTCCATCTCATGGTTTACCTCCGCCTCGTACACCGGTCATTTATACCAACCCGGAGCAATATTTTAGGGTACACTAACTCTAGTAATAAAATTCGGTCGATTAGTTCGGGAAAAATCGAAGCATAAGGAAGAATTGAAGCAGCAGGGCTCCGTGTCTTCGGTATTTTCAGTAATCACTCTACGTAATAATAATTTTCGCTCGTCCAATAAAAGACACGACTGTGCTTTAATACCTCTCGACGTTAAAATATATTCGACAATTCGTTTTGGGAAATAAAAGCTCCCATAAACATATATCGGACATGGGCGAGACGCGATGCGGTTGTGTAATATATAAAGAAGACAACGCAGAGTAATAGGGTGTGAGGGGGGGGGGGGACTGCGGCGATGGCGACATGTGCATAAAAAAATACTTTCTTCGATGATTAGTATACTAATTTAAAATCCAACTGCCAAACATACGTGGAGAGGTATTTGAATGCTACGAAGAAAAAATAAAGAGATCTATTTTTACGAGTCGATGAATTAGTGATATAGGAAAATGAAAAAGACAGATGCGTGCTTTTAGAGCAAATCCTTTACCAGTATTAATGTAGTGTGGTCGTGACGCGGAATCAATAGATAGCTATTTTGGATCTATGCCAAAGATATATGTCAAAGCTTACTTTTACCGATAAACTTGCCCTAATATCCCACTGTCTTACATATACGTGCCCATCAATACGACACCGAGACTTTTAATAAATTAACGCCTCATCGTTGATAGCGAAGCTACGTCGATGTCGAAGCATGAAGAGGCGATTTAGTCGTTTCGTGTATTAATTGCTGGCTCTTTGTTGTAACGATGCTAAAAATAATTGTCATTGTGAGATTATGAGTGAGTTAAAGTTAACGAGAGAATTCGAGATGACGAGTTCGAGTCGCAATTAAAACATTTCAACGAGACGAATCTGATTGAGGTAATTTTCAATTAAAACGAAATACTTAGAGCGATAGAGAAGTTGGTCTTATCGACCAAGTACCTACTTCTTCGAGTATAATAATGGCACATTCGGTAAATTAAAATCATTAATCGAGACGAGTGAAAGAGAATTACTGCAGAGAATTCGAGCTTAGGGGATGGCACACAATAGACTTGGATTTTGGACCAGAATTACACGAGTTTACTGTGCGCTTACAACAAGAACAAAAACATCATGTCCAACTTCAACTTCGCCAATCCCAAGCGTATTGCGTAGAATTCATTTAGATGATTGAGTTCTCGTCGTACGAGTATAAGCTACCTCTACCCACGTTCGCTTGAAATTTTGTTGGAAAATGAAAAGCGAAATTCTTGCTAGTTTTTTTGTATCCTCGTCTTCCTTTGGTAATTCATCTGGACGAAGAATAGCCTCTTTACGTATCATTGTATTCCACTCCGACTCCAACTTTTCGGTATTGTTATCGAATAATTTGCGCTGCTGTGTAGTCGATGTTGGCAGACTCGTAGTACACAACGGTACAAAAAAGAACACCAAATTAACTATAGCTGTACCGGGTGTCTCGCTAAGATAACGTTGTTACAATACGGTTATTATAGTTGGCAATCGTATCGGCAATGATACCTTCTCGCACCGGAGATGCCATTATAATACGAAAGAAGCTTAGTTTGAAAATCGCTGATAGATGGATTATGCCCCTCTGGCCCCCTCCTATCGTGGTATTTTGCCGAGTACGCCACACTACACTCGAATATGGTATATAAATTCGCTCAATTATGAAATACCATTCATAAACCATGGAAATCCTATCATGTGTTTTGGTAGAGGCGGAACAACGTGTGATGGAAGTTGGGGAATTCGCACAATGATGCGGGGGGGGGCTTGAAAAACAGGGTTGGGTGAAAGAGAAGGATGTGGTTTTGAAGTGGTCAGTTCTTGGAGCAGAATTGGACCAGATCGAATCCAAATATTTAGGTATTTTCTTAGAAAACTTGCATGAAATGAGGGCTATATCCAGTGGGAGGAGGGGTATGGGGGCAGGTTACCGCCAAAGTTGAAAAATTTGTAGTTTAGTTGGGAAACTTTCGTCTTTCAGTGGAAAAACTATGTTCTGAGTTGGAAAAGTTGCTAAAGGGATGGCTTTTTTTGGGGAAATTTCAATTTCTGCGTTGATAAATCGGTATGCGGGGGGAGGTAACGTGAATTTTGCGCCACGAAATTTTGTAATCTTGATTAAATT
>FIZU01032753.1:0-14635 GCA_900064475.1 Pseudococcus longispinus
AGTTGGCACCACTTATAATTCAGTAAGAGAAAAACTAAAAAATAGAGAATTATTTAGTTTTCTCATAAAAAGAAGCAACTTTGGGTGACGAGAGCAAAAAAATTCAAAATTTGAAAAGAAGGTAATGTAGATACGATATTTAAATAACACCATAGGTAGTTAGGTAGGTACCTATTCTTTGCATAAACACTATCAAAAAGTTTTCATCCGTCATCAAACTCACGTTATTTTTAAAATAAAACTGCATTTGCGCAAGTGGTCTATATCTTGAACTGATTTTGGAAACCACCGCATCGTTTCCTTAAAATGTCATTAGCGCAAGTGGTCTGCGTTCTAAAAATACAATAGTTTGCGCAAGTGGTTTTCCTCGAATACGATCCATACATCATGGAATTAAATTTTTTTCAATCAAATACCACTACCCACGTAACTTATTGAAAAAAAACAAAGGCTTTTTCCCACTCATACGACTAAAGTCTGTTTTACTTGAGAAAATACAAACAAATAGCAATTTGAACCAATCTCATTCCTTTATGATAAGGATAAACCAATCATGTTAAAGAATCTCTAGGTTTGTTTGTACATATTTTCTCAAGTGAAACAGACTATAGATCGACAGCTAAGAAAAATTCGTCGAAAGAGATGAAGCGAACTTGAGAAAAATAAACCTCGTTAAATTACGATAAAATAACCCATTCCAAAAAAGTAAATATTTGTTGGTTCTATTTTTTCAATTTTCAAAGAAAAGGCCGAATTCTGAAATACAAGATTTCCATTTTTACCTCCTTAATTACCACACGAAACGACATATCATCAACTTAAAATCCAGCAATAAGAAAGAAAGTTCAACACTGACCCACAAAAATAAAACCCTCTCAACATCCTCTTCTCTACAAAACATTCCACGACTGGAAAACACTGAAACAGCAATAATACAGGGAAACCATCTTATCAAGGTCAAAATCTTCATATAGACGGGTATTGTATTATTTAGCAAAGAGAAATTGTTAACGTTATTGTTCTTTTATTCATGACCACTCTTCACCCCTCCCTAACTCAATTCGAATACCAAAACACAGCTGAGGCAAAAATTCCAATACGATTTTAGATCAATCATAGATTCGAAAATATTAGCAATAAAGTCGCTCATTTCAATAACCAATTTGTAAAAATTATCAAAGTTTTTGAAAGTTGGTGAAATTTCATTGGATTGTTTTTTATAGCAAACAATATCAAAATACCTATTACAAAAATCATAAGGAAGGAAATGATACAGAAACGAAAATTTGCAAACATTCGAAAATTCTTGGATTTCGAAAAAAAAATTTTCTTCCTCTATTACATTCACTGGTAAAATCATTCTATTCCAGGAACCATTTCGAATTATTATTTTTCAAACATGAGAAAAAATGTCGTACTTGGGTACGACGATTTGTTATTTTTTAATAAGCACATCGAATTCTTGAAAAACATGGTAGAACGTCTGGCGAAAGTTTACGAATGAATAGATCTGCAGCGATGTATCAAACATTTCAATGTTTATTTTGTCCTTTTAGCGACTGTTAAATAAATACCGTCGAGAGTTTCTTTCACCATTCTATATAATGACATTTCTAGTCTTGGGATAGGTAAGTACACGCATTGAGATTTTTTAAAATTCCGTTTTGGCATAATTGATCTTAATTTATTCGAAAGGTGAAGTCTTTTTTGTACAGAAATAGAATACATTCAACGTTAAATCATAAAACTTCGTTAATCATACTCGTGGTATATAAATTAAGGCTCAACTTCTCAAGCCATAATAAAAGCTCGTTTTCTCATTCGGAGCTACACAGGTAAAAAAAAAACCATCGTGTCGTTATGGAAAGAAATACACGATACAAATAAAGCCAGCGAATTTTATGCACACATTTCGCAACTAATACCTACTTTAGCTCTCTTTCGAACATAAAATTAAAGAGAATAATGAAAAGCTAAAATGAACATCCATAATACACCATCCGATGTTCGCTTTTCTTTACAATTAAGTGCACTCAAAAATGTCAAAAGTACATAAGTATTATCAGTTACATTACATATAAAGCTCTTCGGGTATTACGAGTACGTTCAATGATAAATAACACATCGTTTACTTAGTTACCCTTTAATTACTCGTATCGTGTTCTTGGGACTTTTTAACGGCTCTTTTATCTCTTTCGAACATGTTTACAACTCGAAAAAGATGCTCGTTTTTTTCCCCTTTTCCGTTTCTTATAAAACTACGTCGTAATATAACCTTTTCGCTCCGCCATCGTTTTTTTTCACTCGCCCGAATTCGCGAAAAACAACTCGAGAATTAAAAAAAATCTTCTTCGAGATATTACCATTACGTAAAAAATTTAAAATTAGGAAAAAAATCGCAGCAAACAAACCCCAACGAAGACTTTTCCGGTATTTTTTGCTCGTTGTTGCTGTTCGCTTACGTTGGATAATTCCATAAACTTCGAAGGTCTCCAGACGTGAAGTCTAGTCGTAATAAAATCTAGGTGAATGGCAATAAAAGTAAAATTTTTACAATAGGAGAATTTTTTTCGAAACCTATTTCGTCCTCCAAAAAAAAACATCGGGTTGATTGAAAAACGGTGACAATGTATTTGAAAAATTGACGTCAATTTCGAGTAAGTTAAAAAATCGTTTACAAAGTTTAAAGAAGATGTTTTTAGTGTATAGGAAAAGCTTTTTGAAAATAATTTCCTCTTTGCCGAATAAAACGAGCGAGCGACGCGATGAAAAGAAGAAATTTCCTAAATGCAAAAATACTAAGCAAAGTTTTACTTTTAGAAATTTCGCCTTGAATTATTGCCATTATTTATTTAAATCTGCTTTATTTTGAAATATTATCGTGTAATTGTAAAAGAGCAACGAAATTTTATATGAAATTTTTTCTATACGCGCGGATTCGTTCGTCTCGCGAATTTTTCCTTTTCTTTTTTTTTTCTCGCAGTTTTGCGTTTATAGTTTTTCTTTATTCGGCGGGAATGTTTGGCTAAAATATTAGCGTTGTCTGGCGGCAACGAATCGACTATACGAGCTGAGTCTTATTCTCTGTATTCCTTCTTCTCTTTTTTTTTTGTACTCCTTTGAACGCACAAAAATCGAGATTTAAAAGAAAATTTATCGCGATTATTTAGCTTTTTTTTATGTACGGCCTCGGCATCTCACCATCGCCGAATGGAGTTTTCAATCGATGATACAGGCGCTGGATTAAATTGCCTGGCAATTTTTTCCGCCTGAAATTATAGCGAGTAAAAAACTCTTTATGTTTAGTACCCTAATTTTTCATAATCGAAGGTTTTTTTCTCGTGGCGAACATAATTTTGCAATTTGACATCATGGTGTGAAATGTTGCTTTTGGAATTTTTTGTAATAGAATTATAATGCAGCCAGATAGCCATCAATGTATGTAACGTTGTCGATATACATTAAGAAGGCACTGAATATGTATGTGTGAAATTCTGACTATTCAGCATTTCAAAAAATTTTACGCATAATGCAACCAATTCAACGTCGCTGTATGAAATGCTCCATTCAGACTATTCTAAAGGAATTATAATGCAACCAATTGAGCTCCAATGTGTGCAAAGTTGACTAATCAGTGCATTGAAATGATTATAACACAATCAATTCGACGTCAGAGTATGACACGTTGCCAATTTAGTGTTCAAAAGGAAACTATTAGGCAGCTAATCAGATAAAAATGTATGTACCTAATATTGTCTGTGTACATTTCAAAGGCACAACAATACTACAAATCTAGCATCAATGCAAAAAAATTGGCTTAATATGTGTTTTATAGGAAGCAGAATGTCACCCAATTCTACACCAAGTATGAAAAGTTGCATATAGAACATTCTAGAGGAACCTAAGTGCAACCAATTATTCACTAATGTAAGACAATTTGCATATTCAGTATTTTTAAGGAATTATAATTCAACTAATTTTACACTAATGCATGAAATGTTGCCTATTCATAATTTTAGAGGAAACATAATGCAATCCTATTTGACAACAAGTATGAAAAGTTGTCTATAGAATACTCTAAAGGCACTTAAGTGCAGCAAATCAGGAATTTATGGGATAGAAGTTGCATATTCAATATTTCTAAGGAAATATAATTCAACCGATAAAGCACCAATGTATGAAATGTTGCATACACATTATTTTAGTGGAACCATAATGCAAATAATTTAACATTCAAGTACAAAAAGTTGCTTATACATGATGTAAAATGAAAGGTAAGCAATATTTTAACCATAGCTGCAACTCGAAGAGACTAAAAGAAACATCATGATTGGTTGCATATCTTGTAATTTGAGGGCCTATGTAATTTTTAAAACTTGAAAATTGAAATTTTTCAGATTTTCAAGAATCACGAAAAAAATGTCCGAATAATTCAAATTATGGTTATCCTGGATAGTGTTCAAGTATACGATTAAAAATTGTTATCATCACACGTTACCTATCTTAAAAATTGAAGGGGCAAATTTTTTTTGGAAATTCATCAACATTATAATTTATTTGTTATCTTTTTTTCAAAATACAAAATGTTCTTAGTATTTGACGGGAATCAGACCAGGGGAGAGGTTTAGCAGGGAGCTGGTGCTTGTGAGTGGTGGTGGAGAGGGTGCAGCTGAGACCTCGGACGATAGGAGTAGATGACAAACTGCCAATTTTTCCAATTTTTCAGTAAATTTTGCCATCTACTTCCACTCTCTGAGGAAGCCCCAGCACTACCCCATCACCATCACCCACACTCACCACCCCTCCTCAACCTCCTCCCTGGTCTCATCCCTGATAAGTACTAAGAGCATTTTGTACGTTGAAAACAAGTGAAAAAAATTAATTAAAATTTTAATAAATTTTCAACAAAAAAATGACCCTTTCAATTCCAAAGATAGGTAACCTATGATAATAACAATGTTTAATCGTCTACTTGGATACTATCCAGTATGACCATCATTTAAATTGTCAGGCCATTTTTTAGCGATTCTCGAACATCTGAAAAATAATAATTTCCAAGTTTTGAAAATTACATAGCCCCTTCAATTTACAAGATAGGCGACCAATCATGATGTTTTTTGTTTGTCTCCTGGAGTTGCATCTATGGTTAAATTATTGCCTACTTTTCATTTTACAGTTACACTCATACAATATTCTAAAGGAACTCAGTGAAATCAATTGAGCATTTATGCGAGAAAAGTTGCATATTAAGTATTTTTGAGGAACTAGAATTCAACCGATTTGGCACCAATGTGTGAAATGTTGTCTACTCACTATTTTAGTGGAACCATAAAGCATATAATTCGACATCTAAGTATGAAAAGTTACCTATATAATATTCCAAAGGAACCTAAGTGCAACAAATTAAGCATTTATGAAAGAAAAGTTGCATATTTAGTATTTTTAAGGAACTAGAATTCAACCAATTTGGCACCAATGTGTGAAATGTTGCCTACTCACTATCTAAAAGGAACCGTAATATAACTAATTTCATGCCAAAGTATAAACGGCAGCCTAAAGAGTATTTTTAAGGAACCAGGGTGCAACAAATTGGGTATTAATGTAGGAAAAGTAGCCCAGTTGATGTTTTCAATGAATCATGATGCAACCAATTCGACATCAAAGTATAAAATGTTGCCTGCAATATCTTCAAGGAACCTAAATGCAACAACCTGGACATCAATGTATGAAGAGATGCCTATTGAGTATCCCCAAGGCACCACAATGCAACGGATTTGACGAGAAAGTGTGAAATGTTACCTAATTATTCTTCAAGTAGCCATTCTGTAGTGTGTAAACCACATACTTACTACAAAGAAGATATCAAATTTTAATCCACCTCCGAGACCACCTCTGCACGTGGGTCCACGATACACCTCTTATACCAAGTATTACGAGCTCAAAGAACACAAAATTTTACGACGTCGATCAACGTGACGATATTTTACCAAACAAATCGAACTGTTTTCTGACTTTTCAGAGGATAACTACAAGCAACAATGCGGGAACACATTCTCGGTATATGTGAGGATTGCAGTTTTAGAGGAACTCTGCGTGAATGGTATACCTCGATTATTAATTCATCGCCATAGAATAGAACGAGAATAACAAAACGTCACAAAATAGATTTAACATATTTTCTGTATAAAATACCAAATAAATTATTTACTCGATGTTTGCTACCATTTATCAAGCGCCGAACGTAAATAGTGAATCCGTTTTCCAAACTCTAAAAGCTTTCCTCATTTCAAGGGTCTTTTAATTAGTTTATACCCTGAATGTTTGGACAGAAATTTGAACTCCTTTTACAAAATTAGCAAGCACTTAGATAACTTCAAACGTGGCCCATTGTTAATTTCAACGTTTCGTTCATTAATACGTATACGTACGTTCACAAAAATCTGGATTCGTTGTTTAATTCGCTTCAAAAACTATCGCGCATATATATTCCAAAGAATAGCTCGATAATTGCGCTATGCTGTATGGGTTTATACGTATCGTAGGTTAGGTATAGGTACCCCACGTATAGGTATGGTGCTGGCGGATCATTTTATAATACACGTCGTATCGTATAAACTTTTGCACTACGAAGGGCCGACGAGGAAACGGATTTAAAGTCCGATAATTATATATACTAAATAATACGAGGAAAAACATTTAAATACATTTGTAAGTCAACACCTAAATCCTATAAAAATAAACATAGCTTACGCTAACTTGTCCTTTTTTAATAGAGCGATGAAAATTCGCAAATTCAACACAACGCTTTTCTCTAAATACCCTTACGAATGTATTTTCAAAATGATAAACATTTTCATTAATTTAATTAAACTCGCAATAAGAATTTATTTAACGTTACCGCTATCCACCTTGGAAAACATTAATCATCTCAGCTTTAATTACCGCGCCAACTCTTCTGCAACCATATACACACCTTAGCTCGAAACTCGCTAGAGGTATTTTCTAGCCGCAAAATTAAAAGCTTACTTAATAAGGAATTTTTACCATTTAATCTTGCTACTTTTTAAAGCAGCTACGAAGGCATAGCATGTACAGCTTTTTCGTATACGAGTATACGTCGTATAATATACGAAACGAAAACGCCTTTCGTACAGCCGCACTGAACCAAACAAAAGTTTAGCTCTAAACTAAAAAGCACGTTTCGAGGTGACATAAGGCATTTTGTTAATACGTCTATGCAAACACCTAATATAATGTATGGTTGAAACGTGCATAACGCGCTAGCAATATGAAACGAAAGGTGTTGAAAGTTCATCAGCGATTACGTACTAATGAAGGTATTTACTTTTTTTAATCCCCCTTCAAGACTCGAAGTTTTCCATCTGTTGAAACGAAACCGTCTCGAGATACGAGTGGTACTGGCAAATCTTCTGAAAGGTGAGAGCATCAATGCCCTGTGGCTCTGTGTCGTATTTAAGACGAGTTACGGAATTATCTCGGTATTTCCGGCTGCTGCATTACGAGTATTTTTGCTTTGTACGATTTTAACGAACATTTTTCTACCGAGTTGAGTAATTCATTTCTTAACTAGGTCGATTCTGCTGGGGCAAAATTTTTTCGGTGGGATGGAATTGAAAAAAGAACTGAACTCTTGATTCATCCGCTCTGAGTTTGGGATTGATTGGTGGTGAAAATATGTTAGGTGTTAGGTGCATATTTCTTAGAGATGGAAGGAAGACGATAAGGGTAAAATTTATTCCAAAACAATTTAGATCTCTAAGTAAAAAATCGATCTGATCAAAGACACATTCAAAACAATTATAGCTGCCAAGGATTTTAACCCTTTTGTGCCCAGAAGAGATTTGACGGGTGGATGAATTTTAAAAACTTTTTTTTGCATTATGTAGACACGAAGTAAAGTTAGTGCACGAGTTCATATTTCACTAGTGAAAATTAATTTGAATTTCGAGTTTCTAATTCAGATATTTTAGGGTCTCAAATAACCCAAAATTTATCAATAATTTTTTTAAGTAAAAAACAAAATAAAGAGATTGTTAGAGGATTTTCGATTTCAACTGAAAATTCGTACAAGAAATCACCTTTCAAGGTTATAGGGATTTTTGAAAAATTACAATTCCTGTGCTAAGATAAAACTAAGGGGGGAATTTTAGCTCCGCCACATTCTGAAAGTTCCTTGCAAGTGACGGGGACAAAATTGTCACCCTTAACCTTGATCTCAATATTCAAAGATGAAAATCTCAAGAGGTGTGATTGATTGCAAAAGTGCAAGATTTGAAAAAAAAATTATTGTAAAGCCAAATTGTACAAATATTTTACATATTCTTGTTTTGAAAATGCAGTGAATGAAAAGTTTTCTTCAAAAATATTCACTAAATTAACATCAAAGTATAATTTGATCAAATTTTACCCATTCCTTAAAATCAAATTATTGCATTTTTTCAAAAACTTTTGTTAAAATCAGTCTACATGATGAAATGAAATTTTTTAACTCCATCCACAAAAGGGTTAAATCTGAAAATCTACTAGATCTGGATTTCCAATTTGGATCCACCTTTTGAGTAGGTACAAATAGCTTGTGTATTGGACCTGAATCCAAATTCTATGGATTTGTTGACTTCATTATTCCATTTGACAAAATTGATACACCATTTCCAATTTACAAAATTGATGTGATTTTGATAATTGGTATTCTCCTAAAAAATGATTCAAGAAAAAACTTGGATTTTGCACTTTAGACCCTCCACAACAATATAATCTTGAATCAGATTTCAACCACATTTTAATTACCCATTCTCAAAAAAAAACTTCTCCCCTCCTGGACCACTGATCTTTCAATTTCCATACTACCCATGAAAGTATAAAACATAGGGTATGTTTTTGCCCTTTCTGCTATGTCAAACCCAAGTGGACATTCCAATCTGACATATAATGTCTGACTTTATCTAATTATAAGTTCAAAGAGTCAGACCTAATGTTATCGTATCTCGTAAAATATCTAAAAGACAAATTTGGAAACAATATAAATTTTTACAGGTTTGGAAGTCAACTGACATTTGATAAAATTTATCAAAATCGAAAAAATCGTTTGAAATCTGAAAAATTTTTCAAATTCAGAAAGTCTAAAATAGCCTAACAAAATGTCTGAAAGTCAGCTTGATCCCAAGTCCAAAAAGCCTATAGTACTTATCTGACAAAAAATCTAAAAATTCCAAGTTCAAAACATGAATGGAAATTTGAAATTTTTTTCAAGTCCAAAAAAATCTGACAAAATTTCCAAAAGTCAGCAAGTTCAATAAAGTCTCACAAAATGTCTAAAAGTCAGCGTTACGTAAAAATCTATCTGTCAATATTCTTATTTGATATTTTCTTGAAATTTTCCAAGTCCAAAAATTTATTGGAATTCTGAAAAATTTTCTTTGTCCTAAAAAATTTGACAAACTGCCTGAAAGCCAGCGAGAATTCTGAAATTTTTCAAGTCCAGGAAGTCTGCCTGACAAAATGTCGGAAAGTTAGTGTGATTTCTAGAATTTTCTAAATCCAAAAAGCCTAAATTGTTTGTTTGACAAAATGTCGAAAAGTCAGCAATATCTCTAAAAATTTCCAAGTTGAAAAACTCAGTGGAAATCTGAAAATTTTTCCAAATTTGAAAAAGTTTGACAAAATGTCTAAAAGTCAGCGTAATGGAATTTCGTAAACGTTTTTCGTGGGCTCGGTTATCGCAAAAGCATATCCTATTCTAAAAAGAGGGAACAACGAAAGCTTCCTTTAAATATTTTGAAAGAAATTTTATTTGAAAAAAAAAAGTTTCAAAATAATTGGCTACGCAGGCAATCAATTCTACGTACCATTCATAAATACTTATTGCAGACTGATTAAACTGAAAGAGCACTAATTGAATTGTCTGTTATCTAAGGTCCCTAATATTTAGCCTGGAAATGCAGCAACTTAAACTGAAGTCATTAAAAAGTTTTGTCGACACCTGAAATTGAAGAAGGAAATTCAAAAGCCAGAAACTATCGATTACTCGTAAAATCCTGAAAGTAGGGAAAATTCAAAATTTCCTACAAATTCGATCTCGGGAGAATTTCGTAAAATTTCAAAATTGAAAGAGCTACTAAATTTTCAAAATTTAATAGTTTTATAGCGCCTTCAATTTTCAAAATAGGCAACTTATTCAACCAACTAATTATTTCAATCAACCAAACAGTAAACAGAGAATTTGTCTCTCTATTGGAATTATCCTTAGCACGAATTCATCAAATTTTTCATTTCAACCCGGACATGTGTTTTTTGCTGGAACATGATCTACTTATTTATGATTTATACGAAAAAAAACTTGAGGAAAAAATTAATTAAAATTTTATTTATAACAAAATTCAAGTTTTCAGTAAAAACATGATACACTGAAAAAAGTAATCGAACCAAACCGTGAAGTGAGGCAACAATGGCAACATTAAATTTTAAGGGTAACTTCGAACCTTTGAATAATGGTTCATTTTTCAATCCCGCCCCTTCAATTTTGAAGATAGGTACTTACACTATTCTAGTGCAATATCAGTTGCATATGTATTGTCTGTTTAATCACCCCTTGCATTGCTCCAATAGGCATTTATAAGGCTTCAGTGTAACATTAGTTGCAGATTTCTTAATTTTCATGATACGAATCGCATAGTATAAGCAATTTTTTTAAATTAATGAATCTCGTTACCTAATAGAATTGCGAGTAAAATATCTCGAGTTTCAAAATTCTAAAAAAATTCTCCTATTCGTTTAATGTTTCACAAAAACTCCATTTCGCTCCTTTATTTCGCAAAACTTTGATCCTTTCGGTGTAATTTTTTCGATGTCATTGGCCCCAAGAGAGAACTTTTTTTTTACCAGTTGATTCATGCGAAACATTTGAAATAGACTTTGTGCGCTGATAAAGGAGAAAAAGTCTAATTCACTTTTGAGCGTCGGTTTACAATTAAAGATAAGACGACGACGCCTGTTAGTGGGACATATCTCGATAGCGCTGCGACGACCGACGACAAAAGCAACAGTTAAAAGAGGATGCTCATTCAGCGATCATTTATCTCGGACGAACTAACTATCGCGCGAAAACAAGCAGAAATAATTCTCGTAATTTCACGTCATTTCCGGACTTTCGCAGAAATCTAATAATTGCGTCGAAGAAATTTTTCTTTTTGATAATTCAAAGAGACAAAGTCAACGAACGAAGCAATCTGCAATAATCGTCACAAAAGGCGAAAACGTTATGTATCGTTCGTTTGAACGAGTCAAAAGACTAAGCTAAAATTATTCTCTCTTCTTTTTTTTCACCCCAGTTACGCCTTCGCCATTGTTTATATTGGTAATTATGATTTTGTGTCGTCGAGTGTTTTCTTTCCGTATTATCCGGGATTATCGTTATTTTTTTATATTTCGTGTCTCTTTAAACGCGAATGTTTTTTTCCTTTCTCTCATACTCGTATCGCATTCGTGTTTGTAAATCATCTTTCGAGCTGACATTTAAATGCGAATAACTTCTCTCGGTCTATGTATGTAGGTATGATGATGAAAGATACATTTACAACGTGAATCCGTATAAGTGAGACGATTTCGTATGTTCTCGCATTGACACATCTGAAAGTAAACAGTTCCTAAGTACCCAACAGAATTTTGCACTGTTGGTAACAAAATTGAAACGTCATCGTTGACAGGTGAAGTTGTCAAGTTGAACGCAGCTACGAGTACGAGCGAGATGTAACTTCTTCGAGTCGAGTGCTAATTTAGGCCGAGCTGGATTTGTTTTTCAACTCGTACGAGAGCTCCCCGAGAAGTTGGAAATTAATCCTAACATAACCAAGCACTTAGTACCACATGTACTATTCTTTGATAATACTTCCCGGTCGAAGAATTTCCTCTCTTATAGGCGATTCGGAATGAAAATATTTTCGAAAAAAAAAAAAAAGGCAGAAGAAGAAGAAGAAAAACTTATTGAACAGAATTACGTTATAATTTAGTAATTTCAAGAGTAGGCGGTACGCTAAGTTGTGGAAATTTATTATGATGTGTTTGCATTACATCGAAGACGAGACGAAGGGGACCAGGGACCAGGGTATCTCGAAAGTAGGTCGTTTTCAAAAAATAAAATACTGGAATTCGTTAAAATGTAGATATTTCGCCATTAATAACGCAAAATCTGTAAATGTTGCTCCACTTTATCATATTTCCATTACCAAAGCATACTTACGAATCGAAGCAGCACAGGAAAAAAAATCAATTTCGCTTATTTTCCCGTGAAATAAACCCGATCTGAATGAAGAGACCGATTTTCAAATTTTTTTACGTAATGGGGGGAATTATTTCAGTAGAATTTATACGTCGAGTGAATTATGTAATGAAAATTCCATCGGTGAAAGTAAACGAAATCGTAATTATTTAGCAGTTCGTTTTTAGGGCTAATGTTTTGATTCTTTTTGCTTCATTGATCTAATTCGTTTCTTTCTCCTTTGAGTCAACATTGGTGGAAAAATTTTCACCGAAGAGAAATGGTAAATATCGAGATACTTTTGAACGAAAATTTTGCTCCGTTCGATGGGAAGAAAATTTTCTCAAAATTGTATACAAACAATTCACGTACCAAAGTAAATTTGTTGAGCAAATACTGCGGAATTTTCCACAGACGAAAATTTTACCAAGTAAATAAACATTGAGTAGATACCGAGATGAATTTTATTTCGGCATGAACCCAAACAACATCGATGCAGTAGGAGTACCGCTTTCCATGCATGGTTACTTTGAAGTATAAAGTGGGAAAAGTCAACCAGGGTGCCTACCTCAACATTTAAAACGAAAAAAATTTTCAGAAGCACTGAAAGAATTTTTGATTTGTGTGCTTTCTTACATTTGAATGAATTGAGGATGCAATGATGGAGATCATTTCACATTTGGAATTAGAGAGTGTGAATAAATTATAACGAAAAAATATTTGAAACGAAACTTTAAATGTACTACAATAATTTTATGAATTAATTTTTTGAAAAAATAAGAATTCACAAAATTATGACTGCAAAAATTAAATTAAATCATCAAAAGAATTCTGTAAAACGTTATAAAAAATTGTAAATTTACTAAAAATTAAAATACTGGACGTTTTCTGAAATGTCAAAAAATAAAGAGCTGAGAATCTTTCGAAAATCACAAAAAGACAAACATTTTGTAAAATATCACGACAAAAAGGTCAGAAATTATTTCAAAATCACAAAAAATCAAAGTAAATTTTCATAAATGACTAAAAAAAAGGCCAAGAGCTGTTTCAGAAACACAAAATATGCATCTTGAATCTTTCATTTTATAGAGATACGAGTATCTTCTATCTTTACCCGGTACCATGATGTATTTACGGCAAACAAGTTATGCAAAACTATTAACACGACACGACGCGATGACGCATGACGTGCAACTGCATTACTATTGAACAAATGTAGACAAATGTTTTCCTGATGTAAATTTCTTTTTAGTCAGTCTTTCAAATATAAGCTGATGTACTTATACATTTGATAAATTCATGTCAAATATTATAAAAAGTCAAAAATCATTTGAGAACCAAAAAAAGTCATCATCATCATGTAAAAATATTTCAAGAAAGCGATAAATCATTAAAAAACTCAAAAGTTTCAAATTCTGGAGGGGTGGCAAAAAAATCATAGATAATAATGAAACCGCAAAAATTCAGGTAAATCATGCAAAATGTCACAAAAAGCCAAATGTATTTAAAAACTTCAAAAGGTCTTGTAAAGGGTCAGAAAAAAAATAAATCCTATAAAGATCTCAAAAGATTTTAAGTTTCGCAAAATGCTATCAAAAGTCACAAATCTTTTTAAAACCACAAAACGTCAGAAATTTTGCAGAATGTCACCAAAAGTCAAAAATTACTTTAAAACCAGATAAACTTATCAATCTTGTGAAAACATCACAAAAAAGTCACCGTCATTTCCATACTACCCATGAAACTATAAAACATAGGATATGCTTTTGCTGATTTAAAATTTTTTTCCAATTCCAAAAAACTCTGACATAATGTCTAAAAGTCAATTAAAATCTTAAAATTTTTTCAAGTCAAAAAAAATCTGACATAATGTCTTAAAGTTGAAGTCTGACATTATGTGTAAAAGTCAGCGTTACACAATTTCGTTACAGAATTTTCCACGAGATCACTTCCCATAGCACAAGCATATCCTATGGTAAAAACAATAATTTTTTCAGATTCTCAGGTTTTAACTATAAAATGCTACGAAAAAGTCATAAATCTTTTTAAAGCCAAAAAAAGTCATAAGCGATGTAAATGGTTACCTACAAAAAATCACAAAAAATACGAGCTTTCCAGGAAAGGTCATTATAAAATGAAACCATAAAATATAGGATGTGCTTTTGCTGATTTAAAATTTTTTTTACAATTCCAAAAATCTCTGACATAATGTCTAAAAGTCAATTAAAATCTTAAAATTTTTTCAAGTCCAAAAAAGTCTGACATAAGTAATGTCCAAAAGTAAAGTCTGATAAAATGTCTAAAAGTCAGCATCATCTCTAAAAATTTTCCAAGTTCAGAAAGTCAGTTGAAATGTGAAAA
>FIZU01032759.1:0-11814 GCA_900064475.1 Pseudococcus longispinus
AAGTCCATGATCATATCACGATCAACAAGAGTGACATTAAATTTTCCGGCCGAACAAATTATTTTCGACTAAGCCTAATAGACGATATTCCATTTCCCATGGAATATCGTCTATTAGGCTTAGTCGAAAATAATTTAAGTTTATTTCTGCTAATTCGATTGTAGTGAAAAGCACATGTAATAATTATTTCGCAACCAAATTATCAGAATTAAAAATTTTTGTCAAGTAACTATTAAATATGCTTTCAATAAAGTTAGACATGTTAGAAGCACTTCGAAACAAACGAATGCTAGAACCAAGTGTTATAATAATGTAATTAAAATGTTACAAATTTGCGTACAGTTGGTGTTTGATTGTTTCATCAAAACTCATCTGCCGTCGTAATAGTTCCAATATTTTCATAATGATTCATTAATTTTAGGTCAACATTTTTTATATAATACAGCAAAGCGTTAGTAAACGAATAATTCTTGACTTTTAATTTTTCTACGGAATAGGTCGACACAATATAAGTAAGTTATTACTATACGAATAAACTTAACCAAATTTAACAAATACTCGGCGTGTTTTTGCAAATACTTACCCGTTGCAGCATATTCAGTATTTAATACTGGATATTTACCAGGAACACGAATGAGCAAATTCATTGCATAAATCTTTCATTTTTTCCAATTTCTCTGAAGTTAGTTTGGAAAAATTATCAGCAAAGTCGGTATTTTTCATATTCCATACTTTGTCAAAATTTATAATTTCAAACATCCTTTCTAATGGTTGAAAATTGTTAAACATAATTATTCCATTTCATAAATAAATGGAAACCTTTCGTTTACTTTTTCTCCGAATTTGCAAGTATCATTTTCGTAATCTAACGCCGCATATTTCCATTTGGGGCAAATTCCATTATCAGCAGCAAGGGTCCATTTTTAGAACAAGTTCCCAGAAAACTGAAAATATTCTTGTGTTTTCCAATTACTTTTAGTATGGCTATCTCTGACTCCAAGTCGGTCTTTCCATATTGAAAATTTTCATTTGAAATCATATGAGTAGGTACATACATATAATTATGTAGATAGGTAAGGTACCTACTTGGATAAATAAACCATCCGCAAACCTTCACTATTGATGTACGAAGAAAAGCGTTGGTAATCGCTAGTGAGATGTGCACTTTTCTTCTTTCGTTTTTGTTTTTTCTGAGAGCTACTGAACGGCACGAGAGGACGAATTTGTTGTAGAGTATTGTCAGTTGTGCTACGATAGGACTAGGAGTATCGACAATACCAGCATTTTCGATGTTTTCATCTCCAGGAGAAAGAAAACCTTTGAATACAATCTGTTAGGCTTTCGCAAACCATAATGTTGAAGTACCTGAATAAACACCTCCGACATCATCTAACCGCGATCCGAGAAGAAATTTTTGAAATGCCATTGATGTCTTCCAGCTCGACGTATCTTTCTATCATTTCGAGTTCGGAATTCCAGCGAGTTTCTCCCCAACTTTTTACTTTTTCGAAACGGTCTTTAATTCCATTTCGGGTCTACTGTCTACCGTAGGAGCGTCGACGTTCGTTTTCTTGTCAACTTTCTGCCAAACATTGTTGTCGGTCATCGCCTTCAATTTTAAATCAATAGCGTGTTGCCATTCGAAGACTGTTGGTTTCGTTGTGCTAGAACTGTAGATCATTCTGTATATATACCCAAAGTTGATTCAACACCTAGCAATACCACATTACCATTTAAGCTACAAAGAAGGCAGTTTCCTCTAATTCTCTCATTTGCAATAACAATGAATAAAGTTCGAAGTGGAACATTCCGGCATGTTTGAGTAGATTTAACAGAGGAAGTTTTTGCTCATGCACAATTATGTTATATACCGCTTTTTCAAGAATAACAGATGAAAATTATTTAAAAATAATAGTCTCAGATTCATTTCTATATAAAAAATAAAAATACATACCGTCAAGTGGGGGGAAAATGAACAATTTTCGAGGTTTTTTTGAAATATCTCAGCGAAGAATTGGGATATCAGCCCAATTTTTTTTCCATGTCGGGGTTGTCCTTTGGCTACAAAAAGCCCTTTTCAAAAAAAATCCACCCCCAAAACTTAATTTTTGGTGAATTTTTGAAGTATGGTGGGTCGAAACTCAAAAAATGGGGCGAAAATAAACACCCCTAAAAATGACAGAAATTCAAGCAAAAAACTTTAATTTTTTAATTTACAACTGTACAGGTAGGTTATTGAATAAAAATCGACCCCGACAGACGTACCTGGGGGGGTCCGCTTTTCTGAGAGACATTTCCTTATTGCGAACTTTCAAAACAGCATTTTTCAGTTTTGACGGCGTGTAGTCTTTATACGGTCTCGACCCTTTCTTCCTCCGATAACACCTAACCATCCTAAAATTATTCAAAATAATTCAAAATTGGATCAACTTTGATAAAATTGTACATAAATGGTAAAATCGTATGAAAACATTGAAAATTTCATGAATTCACTACCGCTGTGTTAACACAAAAAAAAATCATATCTCCCATAATTCTGAACAGTTTTCGATGATTCAAAAACGAAATTGTAGCTAAGACTATACGCTATTACTTTATTCGCATTATAACACTTACCTGATTCATATATTTATTTAATCGCGAAAAATCAGAGCGATTTTTTCAAAAACTCAATTTCTTCAATTTCCTTCTTGATTTTTTTTTGGCGTTGTTCATCATCAAAACATAAAAAACCACACATCGACAGATTCGTCCAGGTCTCCTCTTTCACAGAAAAATTATTACGGAACCGTCAGTTCCTACCAGCATTAGGTAGGACGACAAACAGCCAAAAAAACGTCAAGTGTTTATTTTCCCCCACTTGACTTTTTAGATAGTAAAGAAGCTTTAAAATAAAGATTTCAAATGAATTCTAATAAAACCTGTAATAAATTACTTATGAAAAATTTAGACGAATCTATTTGATTAGTTAACACATATGCTGATGGTCATAAAATGTTGAGAACATTAGAAGATGAACGAGTTTCAGCGCAGTTGTCAAGTAATTCAACATTTATTATAGAAAATAATGTATCAATGTATATTCGTCGAGATAGAAATGATGACTGTAGACGTTATAATGTACCTAATTGCAGTGAAGTAGCAGTCATATTTAACGTATATATCCTAAATGTGACGATGATAGAAATGTAATCGTAAATATAAATGAAATGTTGAGTTTCAAGTGACAACCAATTGAAAAACAAAAAAAACAATCTGATGCAAAAATAATTGAAAAGTTCATTATGCATAAAAAACCTCAAATTTTTTTTAAAAAATCATAAGAAAAAAATCAAAAACTCGAGAAAAAATGAAATAGAACTTCATTGCTGAAAAAAGTCATGAATCGTGTATTTAAAAAAAAGACTAATTAGTACTGGTCCAGTAAAGCGAGAGCAAGCATTACATTTTTTAACTATTTTGCTGGCCCAGTAAAGCGAGAGCAAGCATTACATTTTTTAACTATTTTGCTATTTTTTTCGACAAGTTAAGGAGTGGAAAATTTTCTCATTTCTTTCGCTTTTTTAAAAACGAAAAATCGAGAAGGAGCAAATTGCTTCCTGTAGCTACTCTCGAATACAGTCATATCGTATTCATTTCTCAAAACAGTCGTGCATTTAGTTTTTACAGAGGCGAAACAAACGAAAATTATGGCGAGGGTATTGATACAAAAATTTCCAGGTATCAATTCCAGCTTCATTGTGCAAAAAACCAGTTTTTATAATTTGTTAATTGAGTGGACTCCATTACACATTTCACGTCTGTTGTTTGAACATTTTGCTTTGGGGTCTGCTTGGGATTTACTAAATTTGCTGAGAAATTTTTAAATTATCAGAAAAAAATAAAACTTTTTTGAAAGAACAGGGTGAATAATACTCACAGATTAGAAAAAAATACTTACTCAATTTTCGATTTATATAATTTACCAAAACATTGATAGATGGGAAAGTCACGTCTTGGAAACCTCCAAATTCTGAATTTTCATTGCAACGAATGTTATTAATTTTATTTTTTGGAACTGGTTTAAAAAAATGAGAAATGAAGAAAAGAAATAAGAAAAAAAAGAAAAAAAAGATTGAAAGAAAAAAAATAAAAAATAAAAAAAGAGGGGAAAAAATAAAAAAAATTTAAAAAGAAAACGATTTGAACATTCGTTGCACTTCAGGGAAGGTGTTAACGTTTTAAATGCATAATTTCAATTTGATTTAGAAAACGCGAAAACTCAACTCGTGGAATGAAAAACTCAAGATGAACACATTGTCTTTACTCTACATTTCATAGCGAGAGAATACACGACAAAGGTAGAAGTAAAACTAGTTGAGGTATGACTACTCGATGTACCCGCAACTGCAACGCAGGGTGGTACATCTCGGAAAGCAAAACTACTCGCGCAAAGGGTACATTCGAACATAACAGAAGGAGTTGAAAATTTGGTCGTTTGGGTATTTCGATTTCCTATAATCAATTCAAAATTTTTTCATTCATCATTACGATGTTTTTTTTTTAGTTTTTTTAAAACTATTGCATAACTTGTTTGGAAATCAGCTGATTTGCGAGTCCGTCCTCAAAAAACCTAATTTCATGATATCGTCGCATACTTATGCTGTAATTTTGCAATCTTGAGCATAACCAGTCGAAAAATAACCTGTTATTGTACCTTGAAGTTTCGACTGGTGATTTCATTACCTATTTGTAAGGTTCACGCTGAACTCAGGGTTGTAAAAACCCGGCTAGCGATGCGATGCGCCTAATGTAACTACATAAATGCTTGACGATAATGTGCTGATTGAATCATCGCCAATAAAGGCATACATCGATATAGTTGCTGAACTCAGGGTTATAAATACCCGGCTAGCGATGCGACTTCACTGCGTGATATTACGTAAATGCTTGACGATAACGTTTTGGTGAAAATCACCAGGCATAAGTACAAATACATTACATAATTATATCGATTCACGATATCTCTTACGACGGACTGAGTGATCAGACTGTACGATTTTTTATGATCCATCATACCGAGTTGATTATCGAACGGGTATGCGAATGATTAACACGAATTTTCGCCAAAAATTTTATAGAATATTGATTTTGAATATTTGCGAGAATTCCGAGTTTGGAGATTTTTTGACTTGTATTTTCCATTTTCATCTATCTGCGTTATTTTCTGAAATTTATCAAGTTTTTAAATCATCATATCGTATGGTACATTACATACGAAAAAAATCCAAACTGATGATCGTTGACTCTTTGCGTTACCTTTTTGTGCGACACCTCCAAATCGTTGTTTGTTCTTTTGTCTCGCATTCAACATGAAAGTTCAACACTGCCTAAAAATTGAATTGGTGTTCTGATGAAAATGTAGTAGTTTCTGAATTTTCAGCTTATTCGTTTACTATTTCAAGTCTTGATACTTTCAAGACGAGAAAATTGAAGACATTTCTAAATTTCAGCCAATATGATATTTGTAATCGTATTGCCTTTAACGTTAGCCTCAAGGATGGATAAAAAATTCATAAAGTTTATAAAAACGCTGGATACTCTTGAAAAAAAAAGTTTTTATGGTTATCGAAAATCTCCATTTTCAGAGCTTCGCTCTCGCTTTGCTTGGATAAGTACATACATGGTGTCTAAAATGATGCTAACACGGTTATGAAATTTCGACTATGCTTTCTATTTGAAAAAATACGATTTTCTGAATCTTGAGTTTACTTTCACAAAATATTTTTAGAGTTCTTTGATAAAATTTTATGCAAACCGCATTTACGAGATTTGAAGAGGTCGGAATGGGCTTCGTCGCTCATTAAAAAATTGTTCAAATCGATCTCGCTGTCTTTGTTCGCCACTTTTTCGTACGTACATCTCTATCATCTTTTGTATGAACTATTTTACGATTTTTCACGAATTGAAACCCTGAAATTACAAATTCGAAATGAGTATTGAATATTTGATACTGAAACCCGCTTCCGATGCCAGCAAACGAAATCAAGGTGTTTGCCATCTTGATTTTTTGTTTGCATTTTCTAATCAAGTTTCCTACTGTCGGTTTAGACTCGTCCGGGAGTACAGATTCGTCCGTTAGTTCTAGATCTTCGATGTATGTAGACAACAGCTCCTTTTGACGGGTAATGTTTATCAAGTCTTTTCCTGCGATTGCAGCTTAGATGTTATCGTCGCACCTTGAGATAACTCGCACGAGTCGATTGAATTTGTCGCACGAGTCGATTGAATTTGTCGAGTTCTTGCTCGGCTAGAGAAACTTCCTGTAACAGGTAACAGGTATACTTTGTGATTAATTGATTGATTGATACATTCGGAAAGTGAAGTAAATATCACGAAATTCTACTTCAATGAAAGTTCACTTCACTAAACAGTTTTCCTCAACATTAAAAGTTGTGACGGCGTTATTCCTTTTTCATCTACATTACTTTGAAATTGAGCAAGTAAACCATTCACTATATCTTCATCTCAATTTGTTTTCGGCGACACGTACCGATAAATTATGTCGATTTTTAAACTGACGAAACCACGAATCAGTGGGCACCAAAAAAAAAACGATTTTTTGAGTTTCAGATCCCCAAAACACCCCTAAACAAAAACTGTCACGCTGTTTTTCTAGGTGTAATTCGAGTTCATACATCGACCCGAATAGTTGTTTTTTCGATTTGGAACTCAAGTTTATGAAAAAAAACATTCTCGATTTGAACAACTCCAAATTTTTTTTTCTTCGTAAAATCGAGTCTTAAGTATAATTTAAAACATGTTTCAGGTGGAAAATTTGATGCTCTTCAACATTGATCATTATGGTTTTTTCAGTAGAAAGCCTAGTTTTGCCGTTGAACGATGAAAACGATTTCGCGAACTTGAAAAAAATTGATTTGCAAACTTGAAATTATTCCGGGGGAATGCAAAACGGCCCCAAATCGAAAAAACTATTCAGATCGATGCAGAAACTCAAATTGCACCTGGAAACCCGCGTGACAGCTTTTGTTTAAGAGTGGTTTTTTTTCGAAAATGAATCCTGTTTAAGGCACCATAGCTCCTCTCCGGAGTGACCTATAGGGCTAACTTCTATGTAGAGTTTTCAACTCAGAATGAACCACATATCAAAAAATCAGCAAGCTCAAAAAACATTTACAAAATCCTCGCTTTCCTACTCTGCATCATGTATTTCTGTTACCCTTGAAAGACCGCTTATTGCGACCAGCACAAGGAAATGGAACATTTCCAATGGTTTTTTTTTCACTAGCTACCACATGCAACTACCTGTTGTAATGTTTGAAGAAATTATGACGATGCCATAGTATTTAATGATTGAAACTGAGACAGTTTACTGCATTTCAAATGAAAATTGTAAACTTTCTTTCTTGGCTTCTTTGTGTTGGGTAAAACTGAGACAGTTTACTACATTTCAAATGAAAATTGTAAACTTTCTTTCTTGGCTTCTTTGCATTGGGTGAACCAAGTTCAACACATATATTGCCACAAACACTATTATACGATGCCATAGTATTTAATGATTGAAACTGAGACAGTTTACTGCATTTCAAATGAAAATTGTAAACTTTCTTTCTTGGCTTCTTTGTGTTGGGTAAAACTGAGACAGTTTACTACATTTCAAATGAAAATTGTAAACTTTCTTTCTTGGCTTCTTTGCATTGGGTGAACCAAGTTTAACATATATATTGCCACAAACACTATTATTTTAATAGTGTGTAAAAGTTATATTCCTGAATTCTTCTGCCAAGAATAAGATGCAACTAGTAATTAATTCAGCCACAGGTGCATTTACTTCACTTGATCACAAGTACACAAAGTTGAAGCTCCACCCAATATTCACAGACATTAGGGCATCACAAGTAAGCACATTGCTGGGTAGTGCCCGCAACACTTTCCCCTCTCAGTCGTTCGATGTAGGTCTCAGTACAAATGAAAACTTCTCTAGTTCCTTGAACATTTGCTGTAATGAAAACGCCACCTCATCTGACTTTGGGAGCCGAGAGGGCAGGTGATGTAGGAACCTGGTTTTCTCTGTAGAATCTGGTAGGGTAAACTGGGGCAAGTGCCCGGTGCTAGTGGGAGAATCGCTCTCACACAAAACCTATCAACTTTTTTTTGAATTTGAAAGAAGAATTGAAAAATGACATCTTTGGCTATGTAATGCGCATAAAAAAATTTTTTTGATCAATTTGAGAGATCACTATGATCAGTTTTTCCCGGGGCAAAAGTCCGGCGAACTTTTTAGTCGAAATAAAACATCAAAGATTATTTATCTACAGACAGAAATCACACTTGAATTCTCCGGTGCGGTAAGATGTGCACGACTCATGCCACCATTTGTGACAAGTGTCACACTCAATCCAATCTTCAACCTGGAAAAGAATAAATTTTTAGTCATGTGAACCGAAAATTCAAAATTGAGTTCGTTATCTACTCACCGGAGGATCCGTGTATATTTCTTCACACGCTGGGCATGTGAATAATTGTTGTTCAGCTGGTACATTTTCTTCGAACAATGCTTTTCGTACTGTGGTTGCTTTTCGGATTGGTTTTGTTTTGTTCCGCGGTATCTTGAGTTTTTCGATTTTTTTCAGTTTTTTGGCCATCACTTTCTTGGGTTTTTTGGTGTTCATTTCTTCGAGCTTTTTTGCTTTTTTGGCTTCTTTCTGTTTCTGTATCTCGGTTTTTCTTTCTTTCTCGACTCTTTTCTCTTTTAAAATTTTAACGTTTGGGCTCGATATCAGAATAGTCGACTTGGGCGCGAGGTAATGGGGAATCCTCTGCAGATATACTTCTTGTCACACCTTATCACCAGGGCAGGGTGCACATCTTTTTATTTGTCTGTTGATAGACAAAGGACACACATGTCGGTGCATAATACCTAAAAAAAAAAAATGAGTAAATCCAAAGGTTGAGTAGCTACAGATAACTTATATATTTATCAAATTTGTACTTCCGAAATATGGCACTGTTCAGTTGGACTTGGTCCGCCACTTCCAGTATGGAAAATGAATGATAGGTGTGCGGCATTCCGGCCAAAAGAAAGGAAAAAAATAAAAGTAAAATCGTTACTTTCTACATATTAGACGAACGGTCGCGATAGTTCTGTTTCTGTGCTGTAGGATACCAGGAGGACGTCCCCCGACTCTTTCCTTCTTTCTGTTAGAATTAAAATCTGAAAAATAAAAATTTGGTTTAAAATTTAGGTACAAAAAAAACATAAAATATAGGTGTGCGGCATTCCGGCCAATTTTGGTGGTAAATGGGTAATGGATGCTTCATTCATTAACTGTTTCAACGATTCATTCTTTACTAACACGAGATCTCCGTTTTCGAAAAGAATGAAAAAATGACGCTACGAATTAAAGCCATTAAACAAAGGCGAAATAAGACGTTAAAACATGTCGGCGTCGCCGCCATCAGAAATATACTCGCCGACGAAATAATAATCACGAAAAGAAAATCGCGCCCGATAATTTTCATCAAGTATAATACGTAATACGAGGGAGAGAAAAATAGTAAGTCCTTTAATGTCCTAATTTTCAAACAAGGCTTCGTGCAGATCTCGCGTTAAAAAACAAAGAAAATGAAAGCTTTTCCGTAGCCGGCGAGGAGGTAACTTATCGTACATAACTCGTCTAGATTATCAACAGCGAAGCGCCAACAAGACAAGAGAGAGTGAAAGTAAAAAGAGACAAGGCGAATATACGTACGTACATAACTTTTTCGAAAATAATGAAAAACCTTATGCGAAAAATTTTTCTCCGCCGCGCTCGGCACACAAAACGGAAAGTTAGTTAAAATTCTTTATCGTCGTACACCTTCAATTTTATACTACATCCTGCGCTCTCTTTACAAAAATACCTACGCGTAATATGGGTTTAATTCTAAAAAGGCTTCTTCGGTCCTATTTAGATGATAATGAGCTAATATTAAAGAATTATCACCGAGAAGGGAATAGAAACATGTCAGCGAGGCTCCGACGTAATATCGTATCTTGCCGATGTATTAAAATAAAACAAACGGAAGCGTCGGAGAAGGATAAATGGGGCGCGGGGGTTTTCAAAATATTTATGAACAATACCGCCCCGGTCGCGCCGTCTCTCGTTCGTCTCGTCTCGTCGGTTCGCCGCCGCGCCACCTCGCATCCCCCTTTCAACTCGGTACCCAGCGTCGCGTACAACCAAATATACAACAGATATCATAATTACAACAGGAAAAACTGATAATAAACGATAACGATGATAATACCGCGCGCCAGGGCGAACGGGCGAAGAGTTTTAGAGGTTTTTGCGACTAAAAAGACGACGAGATATAGAGAAGACGTTACCACCGCTACCGTTCGGTTGGCTTAAGGGTGGCGAGGATTGCAGGGCGGAGACGAGGTGCGGTGGTCGGAAAAACGAAACCAAGAAAACACAGTGTAACTGAAATAAACACCGATGCCGAACGAAGAGAAGGCGGCAGAGGTGGTAACGAGTGCTTGAGAAATATGTACGACGGCGGCGCATCGTTGTGTGTGTAGTGGTGCACACGTATCAAGAAACGAGCGACTGTTCCGCAGAAATGGAAACAGCAGCTTCTCTCCAAAACGATACTCGCGCTAACAGACAATAGGGATGTCATATAATAATTAACATGAAAACCCTTTTAAAAGACTAGTTTTCATCCCTTAAGATGGCGAAGTATTCGCCCTCAGTATCGGAAACATTAAATAATATCAAAGAGCTATTGTTGTTTTCAGAAAAGAGGCAACTTATATAGTGTCAACATTTCTTTCTTCGGTGCTAACCCGTTCCCATTTCCGGCGAAGAAAACCTCATCGCGAGCGCGGTTTAACGATCGTGGACGCGAGCGGAGGGTCGAACTCGCCGGTTCGTCTTGAGGGTTTCGCGGATGTTGAGTTTTCTTAATTTTACTTCTTCGGGGTGTACTCTTTTCTTCTTGCGTATTTATTATTTATTATACATTTGTATATTCGCACGGTTCCCGTAATGAGTATCGTGCTGGGTGGGTTTCTCTTCCGTGGTGGTTTCAACCGCCATTGATGATCGTGTAAAATATAATAATAATGATGACCACGTAGGATAACCGCAATAAAATTTTGTGGATATGGCAGAAAAACTGGAGAAGCAACACTTTTACAAACAGCATCAAGTTATAGGGATTTCAAATAGGTATTTCTAGAATCAGGCCAAAAAATTATTCTTTTGACATCTACCTAGGTATCACAAATTATGAATTCAATTTACCAAAATTCGCTGTATCGTGGTTATAAAAGGGTTCACCTTTTACTTGAACCATTGTTGAATTTGAAGGAGATCGCTTCATTCACGCCCGTTTGATTTTAGAAATCTGAAATGGCCACGAATGGCATCTTGAAAATTTAACACAGAACCGCTTAGGGTTCGATCATGGTGCGCCTGCACGAACATCCGTACTAATTCGTTTAGCTCTGCGGAGGCCCCATATTTCGAATCGTAATATCCAATCGTTGGGTTATTTTTCGTATAAATGAATGGAGCTTAGTGATCTTCCTGAAAACTTGGAAATAACACATACTGATGATCAAGATGATTGTGCGGTTCCTGAAACAAACAAAAAAAATTATATGACATCGATAACTTCAGAAAGGCTCTGGTGTGGTAAGGGGGTCAATCGGCCTCTGGTCGAAATTCAAAATTTTTTTCATGGCTTCCGATTTGTTATAGTAAAAGATAATTTTTGAGCTTTGGTGGAATCCTTGGGCTCCACCCCTGCGGGCTGCATCCCCAA
>FIZU01032760.1:0-10320 GCA_900064475.1 Pseudococcus longispinus
AAATGTCAGCGTCAGATAAAGTCTGACAAAATGTCTAAAAGTCAGCATTATATCTCAAATTTTTCAAGTTCAAAAAGTCAATGAAAATTTGAAGCATTTTTTCAAAGTCCAAAAAAGTCTGACAAAATGTCTGAAAGTTGAAGAAGTCAAATTTTTATAAGTTACAATGTCTGAAAGTTGAAAAAGTCAAATTTTTATAAGTTACATAAAGTCTGACAAAATGTCTAAAAGTCACGAAAAATGTCAGCGTTACGGACAGACGGACAGACAGACAGACAGACAGACAGACAGACACGTCTCTTCTCTCTCCCACTCATCCCATTGATTCAAGGATTGGTGCGTTTCACCAGAAAAAAAAAGTAATTTAGGGCAAAATTTTGAAAAATATTCATTATTTTAGCATAGGATATGCTTTTGCGATGACCTAATCTGCAAAAAACCACACGAAATTCTATCACGCTGACTTTTAGACATTTTTTCAGACTTGGAAAAATTTCAAGATTTCCACTGACCTTTTGGAATTGGAAAATTTCAGAGATCACGCTGACTTTCAGACCATTTTTTCAGGCTATTCCAGGTTTTCCGGAGACATTTTGTTAGACTTTTTTGGACAGAAAAAAGTTCAGATTCCAAACGGCTTTTGGGGCTTGGAAAATTTCAGAGATCACGCCGACTTTCAGATATTTTGTCGGATTATTAAATTTTATGAATTTGAAAATTTTTTTCAGATTTCAAACGATTTTTGGACTTTGAAAATTTCACAAATTCTGACTTTTTCGATTTTGAAAAAGTTTATAAAGTAGTCAGTTGACTTTTTAACTTGAAAAAATTTAGATTGTTTCAAAATTTGACTTCTAGACATTTCCCGAGGCATAATAACATTGTGTCCTACTCTTTGAGCTTACAATTGGATAAAGTCAGATATTATGTCAGACTGGAATGGGTAATTCACTTTGACTCAACAGAAAGATCAAAAGCATATCCCATGTTTTATACTTTCATGGGTAATATGGAAATGGAAATAACCAGGCGAGTCTGGGAGGGGCTTTTCAACGCACTCTTCGACTGTTTTATTGCGAAAATAGGTTTTCAAAGCTGAAATTTTACACCAGATATCATCAGAAAAGCAAAATTATTTTTCATCTTCTTTGGCGACTTTCTGATTGCCAATGTTTCAATTTATTAGTCGATTTGTCAATTACTGATGGCCGATCGGGAGGGGGGGGGGGGTGAATCGACCCACGTGCCCACTCTAATTTGAATCGACCCACGTGCCCACTCTAATTTCGGTTCTGTTGAACAGTGAACTGTAGGAACAAGCATGTGAACAGAAGATAACCGTTATTTTCGAGGCGTAGTAAATCCACACCTTGTAAGTTTTTTTTTAAACCGCGCTTCTATCATTTTACTATTTTCTCCCAATAAGATATATGTAGGTAGTTTGAACACAACCTTTGTGCTGACTTTCTTCGTTCAATTTTCAAAAAAAAACGTGTAAACTTTTCACCCCAATTCACAATGCGAAAAAAAAATCAAGAATTTACCCTCAATTAGAGGTTCGTAAGTTGTAGCTTCGCGAGATCGCATGGAAATACGTACGTATGCGAGGCATGTATCGTATAAATACATATACATACACACGTACCTACATATTACGACTAGGTACAATGTAGGTATACTCTAAATAGGTACGTAGAGCTCCGGGCATGGGTGTAGCACGGTTTAGATGCTTCGAGGGTGTACATACCATACTACAAGAGAAAAAGACACACACGTAGGTACTTGATACGTACACCCTACGTACACAAACACATAGACACATCATTAGGCAGGATTGAAGAAGGAGATAGGAAACCTAAGAGCATACAGGATAGAACGAGAGAGAAAAAAAGAGGTACAACCACGGTTTATATACGAAGCAGGATCGCGCATACGGTACATACGTTTAGTTTAGCCAGCCATATACCAAATATAGGTAGATGCCGACGAGAGTGTGTCTAAGTATAAGTGTATATTTGTGTGAGTACTTGCTGGAGCACGTAGTCATATACGCGTACGAAGGACAACCGACGTATACGAGTATATGCGGAGAAGCCGAGCAGGGATATCCGAAAGGATCCTTTGTGTACTTGGCGCGGACCTGCTTACTATTTTGGTGTTTGAAGCAAGGCTGAGACGAGGCGCAGAGGGTGTTCGAAGTAGAAACGCAGGCACATCTGACCGCAATCCCTGTACTGTACCGACCATGCATACGTATACAGAGAAGGCATTTTGAGTCGACTCTTACCTCTTCCAAGTTCCACTTAATACATCTACCTACGTACGTGTGTGTGCGGCGCACTTGTACCGCCGCCACCTTTTTAAAACCGCGTCACTGCCAAAACTGTTCGAAAGTATTTCATCCGAGATGTAATTCAATACCGCCGCTCTTCCACCCTCCTCCGCCCCTTTCACCGGCTCCGAGCTCCGGTGCGAAAATGCCTTTGTCACTGTGCGCGCCGAATACGTACCCATCACGCTGGCCTATAGCGAAGTACCACCGCATACTCTCGACGACGGTAAATGTACATCCCCTGGTTCCCTCCAACCACCCTCGTCTACACCCCCTTGACCACCATCGGCTTCGGAGTTGGTAAACATACTGACGCACACACAAGTCATATGCGACGTGGAGGTGCGTAGCCGTACTCGTAGTTTCGTTTCTAATACCAATTTCGACCACCCGTCGATGTTTTGAGATGTTACCTTTCGCAAGTGTTCCAACGTAAGGGTGAGATTTATGCGTTGCAAATGTCAAATTTCGATAAACGTCTAGAAACAAATGAAAAATTTCACCCCGTGGTCGAGAAAACCGAAAGCGAGGCGGGGTTTTTCCTTCTTTAGTCTCGCTCGATGTACGAACTTCACCCTTCTCTTCGATTTCGAGCCTTCTCTTCGTATACCCCTCATTTTTTACGTTGTTTCTTTGGCTGATATGCATAGCACATGTCAAATATAAAAGCGAACTTGATGCTTGGCGTTTTATTAAATATGCATTGGTTTTGCGCACGAGCTTTCACATATGCAGCCTTCATAGCTGAATCTTTGCTGAAAAATATAATTTTGGGAACCATTTTCATCAAAATAGTAACCAATCGAATACTAATTTTCATGATTTTGGACATGGATATGTCTTGGGGCTGGTGATGGGGGAAATTTTCACCTTACTTTCTGGTATCGTGAAATTTTAGCATAAGATACCTTTGCCTTTAGGCTTTACAATGAGATGAGAGTAAATCCGTGAAAAAGGCAACGAAATCCCCTGATGACTATTTTTATTAGAAATTTTGTCAGGAATTAGACTTTTCGGACTTGGAAAATTCTTGATATTTCAAACGACTTTTTGGGCATGAAAAATTCAGAAATCATGTCGACTTCTAGACTTTTGCCAGAAAGCCAAATTAAAAAAAACAATTATCGAACTTGGAAAATTTCAGATAAGTATTATGACTTTTTGGACTTGAAAAAATTTTATAAGGTGTGCAGCTGACGTTTTGAGCTTGAAAAAATTTGCGACTTGTAGAGAATTCAAATAGCTTTTTGGACTTGGAAAAAATTTAGAAATCACACTGGGGTATTTTCTTTCTGGATTTGGAAAAATTTAGAGATACTGCTTACTTTCAGACAGTTTGTCAGACAAACACTTTGGACTTTTTGGGCTTGACGTAATTTTTTATTTTTTCTATGTCCAAAAAGTCGTTTAAAATCTCAAAAAAAATTTCAAGTTCAAAAAGTCTAATGTCTGAAAAAATGTCTAAAAGTTATTTTTCCAAGTTCAAAAAGTCAGCTGTCCGCCTTCTAAAATTTTTTCAATTCCAAAAAGTCAGAATTTCTGAAAAGCCATGGGTGGATAAGAATGGTAAATTTGCCCCCTACCCCTGGTTTTTGAGAAACACCCTTTCTTGTGAAATGAAGATAAAAAAATTTCCCCAAAGCCAAAGTTGGCGAATTTTTTCAATTTTTTGGTATAGGTATTGTACATAAATGAGAAAGGCGTTCCAGAAAAAATCAACACCACCTCCCCTCATATTAATTTTTTTACCCATGATAATGCATGAGCACAAATTCAGGAGATTCGATTCATGTGAAATTGACACCAATATCACTCACGTAGCTTCGACTAAAAATTCCGGGGTGGGGGGGGGGGGGGGGGGGGGTGCCGCAGGGGCACAAATGAGGGCTCAGGGAAGTCGGTGCTTTTTACCCATGGTTTTGTAATGAAATAGTCAGCATATAAACAGAATATAAAATTTATATCACCAATAGCCTTATTTTCAATAATTTTCATTTCCACTTCCTGTCATACGTTTTTGCATATTTTGACCACGACCCACCTAGAAAAAAATTTGAAAAAAATATATGATATTTAGGGGTCTAAAATACATCTAAAACTGGTGATTTAATTTTTGTGCTCATACATTATCATGGGTAAAACAATTAAACAATGTTAGAAATCAACATTTGAAGGGGGAAATATGAATGGAGGAGGGTGTTGATTTTTTCTGGGACGCCCCTCACATGTATCTACAATATAACAAAAAATTGAAAAAATTGGCAATCTTTGGCTTTAGAAAAAATTTTTCTATATTTATTTCACAAAAAAGAGCGCTTCTCAGAAACCAGGGGGTGGTGGTTCTGAAACTAGTGCCACGGATGTTTCTTGATGGTACCCACCTACTATCTAAATATCACCCCGATATCGCTCGAGGGAAAATTTACCATTCTTATCCCCTCCCTATGAACTTTTTTAAGTTTAAAAAGTCAGAATAATTCAGTTTAACATGTCTGACTTTTAGAAACTTGAACAATTTTTTTTTAATTCAGGTAAAACAGGCTGTCAAACACTCCTGCTTGTCCTGCTTTTTGCTTTAGCCTTCTGATATCCTGCAAAAATCCTACTTTTGAGTTGAATTAGATTAAATTTCCTGCTTTTTTCAAATTTGAAATCCTGTCATTCGAGTAAAAATAGAACAAAATGGAAAATTTTTTGAGCTTCAAATTAATTTTTGAATTTAATCATTTTACTAACTAGTTTTTTGTTTTATTTTTTGTATTGTTATGATTCTTTTGAAAACTACAAATTTTTATAGCAATTTTTTATGATAGCATTGGGGGGGGGGGGTGTACTTTTTTCGTTTGAAAAAAAGTTGCTAAAAATCCTGCAAACTTCCTGCTTTTTGGTGTTGTTGAGATTTTGTTGGACAGCCTATAGTAGGCTGCCTGACAAAATGTGTAAAAGTCAGCGTGATTTTTTTTTGACATTTCAAACGACTTTAAGGGCATAAAAAAATTCAAAAATTACGCTGACTTTCAGATATTTTGACAGGCAGCAATTATATTGGATCAATAAACTAGATTAACCTGACTTTTGCTCTTAGAAAATTTCAGAGATTATCAACTTTTTCAGACTTTGAATTTTTCAACTCTAAAAAGTCTGCTGAAATTTTGTAAGTCCAAATACACGTAAGTCAGATGAAAAGTCAGTATGATCAGGACTTCTGAGCCAAATTCGGCACTTTTTCGATTTTCAGCACCACTTCCTCAAATGAAGTACTTTATCAGCACTTTCAACACCTCTTACACATCTTGGAATATTTTCATATAATAATTTTTTACATAATTTTGATACTTTTCATGATTTTTTGACCTTTTTAACGAGGTTTTCATTTATTTTTGAAAAATTTTCGAGATCTTTCGACCGTTTTCGTAAAATTTTAAATGATTTTTAATGAAATCTCAACAATTACAACGAGTACTCCTGCTTCAAGTTTTCAACATTTTTTAAAAGGACTACATAAGGTAACTTCAGATTAACACCAAAAAATCACAATTTTTTTAAAATTGATTTTAAATTGATTTAAAATTTTTTATTGATATTTTTTCAACTTGAAACTCAAGAAAGAAGCAACTTTGGGTAACTTTTGGAAAAAATAGTAACAACAAGTAACCATTTACGATACCTGCATACGAAAAAAAAAAATGCGCAGGTAGAGAAAGGCGTGAATCATCGTTGAAAATGAACACCGACTCGGTAAATTTAATTGCATCTCGTAGAAATAGCTTTAAAAACAAGATCGTCGAAGTACCTAAAATATCAACTTACTCGACCGAAAAAAAATCTAATTCGGTGTTGGTTTTCTTCGCGCTCGTCGACACAGAAAATGATTAACTCTCGCGAATCGAGGTTACTTTTTCGTCTTCGATTCTAATTTTAATTCGAGTGTAAAGCTTATCTACGTATTCTGATTCATTCGACAAGTTCTGCGTTATTATTGTTATTTTAGTAAAAAAATCCTCTTATTGTGTATATTTTTTAAAACAAACGAAATGAAGTACACCTGCAGCGTTTAGAGAATCGAAAACCACACGCGCGAAGAGGGTTGAAACAAATTGAATTATATTTTTACCCTCGTTTTGTTTTTCCCTCTTCGTCTTACAAGCTGCCGGCTCCGTTGCGCTGTTTGTCTGGGCCAAGGGGTGGCGATAACACCGAGCCGGGGAGAGATAAGTAATACGACACTTTTAATGAGATTTATGCTTCTAAAAATACTCGTCGTAAATCTACCAACCGAGCCGGATTCGACTTACATTACGGATACCTCGTAAGGTAGGTAGCTAGGTACCTTGCTCGAAATATACCTGTTAATCAACGTTCTAATACAGGTGACTTTTTGATGGCGCGGGTTTTTCTTTTCTATTGTATATAGATAGTATGGATATACGAATTTCTATTTTCGTATACGTTGCTTCCCTCGGTATAAGCTGGTTCCTCGAGGTTAAAGAAAGGGTGCGCTCATAATAAGGAAATATTAACGCGAGGGGTTGTAGGAGTAGGTGTTGCGATAAACTAAATGCTAAAGCAATTTCAAGATTGAACAGGTAAACCCTACACGAAGCTCGTGAATTGTGACGTTCGAGCATTATCAAAGGAAACACAACGACCATATGCCCTTTTTAGGGGCTATAATGGAAGATGTTAGTGGGTCAGTGGAACTAACGAAATTGTACTCGGAGAATTCGAATTATGCTAAATTCATACCATTTTTAGGAATTGGGCTGAGGGAGGAAATGAGTCCACATTATTCCCCTTTTCAAGTATTAATAGTTCAGTTTTTATCCACTTCAAATACTTTGACTGCGAAAATTTTGAAAATTAAACTCCTTGGGAAAAAATGGTGGATTGTAGGTATGTGACTCATGACCGAAGTATTTGAATCATGTTACGAGCATGGAAAATATGAGTTATCTTTGTACAGGGTGTTCCGACAGGAGTGCACCGCCTTCGAATCAGCGACGCAGCTACTCAAACCACACCGGTGTATGCATGTATGCCGACCCTAAAATTTGAGCACTGATGAAAATGATTTTTTTCATAACGTCGTAACTTCGCTAATGATATAGATAGGCAAAAATTTTTTGAACATTTTTTTTAGAACTTTTTAAGCTCTAAAAAATGAGTCATGTTCATATTTCGTCTAAAACTAAAATTGAAGGAGCTCCAATGATTTGAAAATTTGTAAGCTTCATAACTCTTTCAATTTGAAATTTGACGAAATTTTGACAGAGTCATTTTTAGTAGAACTTTTTGACCTCTACAAAATAAGCAATCAATATTTTGCCTAACTCCAAAATTGAAGGAGCTACAGCTATTCAAAAAGTAATGAAACTCATACATTCTTGAAAATTATTTTTTCCTTCACAAATTTTTTCCAAAATGGTCTTTCTTGTTTCAAATTTTGGAGTTGAGAAAAAAATCATTGCTTCATTTTGTAGAACTCAAAAAGTTCTACAAAAAATGACTCTTTCAAAATTATGCCAACTTGCAAATTGAAGGAGTTATAGAGCTTACAAATTTTCAAATCACTGTAGCTTCTACAATTTTAGAGTTAGGCAAAACATGAATATAAATCATTTCGTAGAGCTTTAAAAGTTCTACAAGAAAGTTTCAGAACATTTTTGCTCATCTATATTATCAGCGAAGTTGCGACGTTCTGAAAAAAAATCATCTTCATTGGTGCATAACTTTGTCCCTTCAAACCTTAGGGTCGGCAGACATGCAGATACTTGTGTGGTTTGGGTAGCTCCATTGCTGATTTGAAGGCAGTGCACTCCTACCCGAACACACTGTACAAAGAAAAGTAAATGGCACCTGAAGATAAAGATGGTCCTCCGCCAGATGAACTGGCATTACTAGACGAGCCTGGTTCCTATCACGATACTCTTTCAAAAAAACTTACTTATTTTCAGTCTACAATTCTCAAGGTAAAAAGTCCAAATAAGTACTCACCTAAAACAAAGAAAGAAAATAAATCGTCAATTAGTCAACATATTATTTAATCAAGGACTTCACAAAATGACTGAAAAGAACAGAAAAGACAATCACCCCAAAACATTACCCACAAATGGTTAAAAATAGCGTACAAATTGTTAAAAAATCATTCAAAATAGTATAAAAATTCCTCAAAACCCAAAATTCTTTGAAATATCGACGATATTCGTGTTCAAATCGACTCCACTCACCACGTCCTGCCTGCCAGCAGCCGGCCAGTTCTCGATAGGTAAGTGTGCACGTATGTAAGGACGACTTATTACGTATTTAGGGGCCTTGGCCAAAGTATACCGTATATAATATGTGAAAAAACACATACACCAAGAAGTTGCGTGACACTTCACAGCTATATAAGCGCGTTTCGTGCTAAAGAAGTAAAGACAGATAGCCGGCGGCTATTCGTTGGTCACGCGAGCAACGTGTATAGAGAGCCGCGCGGCGCAATTGTCAATAATTAAAATTGAACTTGATAAATGGACGGAGCTTCCTACGTATTAATAAAAACACTAGATACGGCTCTTCTAACGCACACAGCTACAACGCGTAACGAGAAACAAACACCGCCGCGCCGCAATAAATCGACGTTTAGCGAGCAGAATTTGCCACATGACGAATCGCCGTACACTTTGAGCAAAAATACCAGATTAATTTCTTCCACTTCTTGGAAATGGGATAGGAAAATTGTACGGGTAATGTTTCGGCAATATCGTTACCGCCACGGTAGTAGCTGTAGCCATCAATTGAAGAGCGCGAGCAGGTCTCGCGCCCGACGGTCCTAATCCGCAAAACTCGATCGCGATAATTATACGTTGACATGTCTTGATAGAACTGTCTGTTGTCGGCATCCACCGCTGAATTAGGAATTACGACGCGCCTAATCTGCGCTTTGCTTTCGGTGTATTACGCCGACCGGATCTGCCATCTTGGCACCACACACGCCGATTTCGATTCGATCATATGCGTAAAGGTGGACTGCGCATGAGACGGATTTGGGGTAATCTCGAAAGGCCAAGCATTGTATCAGAAAAAGGCCGTTTGAATGACGAATTTGATGGAATTGGCATGGGATAAGCTTTTGCTATGGGTGATTTCGCGAAAAAGGTGACAAAATTTCGTCACGATGACTTTTGGACATTCTGTCAGACTTTTTTGGACTTAGAAAAATTTCAGAGATAATGCTGACTTCTAGACAGTTTGTCAGACGAACCATTTAGACTTTTTGAACTTAAAAAATTGACATTCAGATATTTTGTCAGATTTTTTTGGACTTGGAAACATTTTCAGCTTTCTACTGACTGCTTGTACTCGTACTTGGAATTGGATTTTGAAAAATATTCCATTAAGAAATTTAATCACGAAAATATGTTACAATGGCTTTTAGATATTTTGTCTGACTTTTTTATACATGGAACTTTTTTCAGAATTCAAATGGCTTTTTAGACTTGAAAAATTTCAAAAAAAGTTTTCAAAGATTTCGACTTTATGGATTTGAAAAATTCAATGGCAGAGGCATTTTCCATGTTTTATAGTTTCATTGGTAGTATGGAAATGGCGGCGACTTTTTCTCAGACTTTTGAAAACTTAAGACGTTTTTTGTCCATTTTCGTTCATTTTTTGTGTCTATAAATAAATCGTTTTTTTTTGAAACAACATAAGCCCCAAAATGTTTTTTTTTTACAAGAAACAAAAAAAAACTTTCTGCATGACAAAACAATGGTTCATTATAAAGTATGACCTAGTCATACGATGCACTATAGTAACATCGAAAATGTGACCCCGCGTTTTTATTGATACAACAATAATCATCCCTCCCAGGGGGCTGCAATGTTTTTGGACTTATGTTGTTTTACGAAAAATGAACGATAATTTGGAATGCAAATTTTTATTTTCACCAAAAAAAATTCTAAAAATGGCGTTTCTGACTACTACTAATACCAACCATCGAAAAAAAA
>FIZU01032765.1:0-44547 GCA_900064475.1 Pseudococcus longispinus
TAAAAAGTAAATATGTTTTTGTGGGAACACGATACGAGTTTAATTAAAAATTCGGCTCTTAAGTAGCGGCCTGTCTGCTACGCCTTTTTTTTAAATTTTACTGAGCCACTGCTAACTCATACTCATATCAAATCCCAAGTTTTTTCCAGTCATTAAGCAGTAAACCCTCGTCCAGGAGCAAGGCTAAAATTTTCTCAAGGAAGAGACGAGACAAAAACAATTACTACGTCAGAAAATTAAAAAATTGAGATTTGATCGAACAGAAAATCCGAAATTAACATAATTTTTGAGAAAAAATTTCTAAGTGTTTGAAGGGACAAAGTGATGGAAATTGCTCGAGCTGGTATATTGGTCAGCAAATTCTCTTCGAGCATTTTGGAAATTTGCTGACCATATGCTATTTTAAAAATACCCCTCTATTTTCATACTACACAAAACATTTTAAAACATACGACATGCTTTTGCTCTTTGTTCTATTTCCAAATCATTTCTATGCATCAACCTATACCTACTTTTTTTTCTAATTCAAATTTTAAAAAGTTTGTGTTTGTCCGACAAAATGTCTAAAAGTTGGAATGAATTCTATAATTTTTCAAGTCCAAAAAATTTAAAGTGTTTCCGACAACTCTAAAATTTTCCAACGTCAAAAAAAACAAATAAAAATCTTTAAATTTTTTCGTCTAAAAAAGTCTGACAAAATGTCTGTCAATTTCTGAACTGAAACTTTCCTAGTCCAATAAATCTGTCTGACAAAATGTCGGAAAGTTACCCTAATTTCTAAAATCTTCTTAGTCCAAAAAGTCTAAACTGTTTGTCTGACAAAAAATCTAAAAATCAGCATTATCTATAAAATTTTCCAAGTCCAAAAAAGTGCATCAAAATGTCTGAAAGTCAGCGTTATTTTAAAACTTTCCAAGTTCAAGAATTATGTTTAATAAAATGTCTAAAAGTTAAAGTGAATTGTAAAATTTTTAAAGTCCAAAAAGTCTCAAGTGTTTGTCTGGCAATTCTGAAATTTCCCAGCGTCAAAAAACCAAGTAGAAATCTGAAAAATTTTCCAAGTCTAAAAAAGTCTGATAAAATGTCTAAAAGTCAGCGTGATGGAATTTACGAGTCCAAAAAGTCAATCGTTCGAAGTCATGTCGGTCGGTCGTTTTTCGTGGTTTTACTCATCGCAAAAGCATATTGTATGCTAAAATGTTCAATAATTTATCATTCATGATCAAATTCTCGAAGATGCTCAAGAATTTTTAAATTCAATATTTCTGTCAATTATAATAAGTTGAAAAAAATAAATTACACGCGTTTCAACAATTTTTCAAATTCATGAACAGAAGTGTTTGGATTCTTTGGGATTTAGGAATCATTTTAGACAAAAAAAAATTACAAAATCGAGTTAATAGTTTATGTAAATTGGAATTAAATGAAAAATTTGAAAAAAAATTCTAGAGAAAATGCTCAAGTATTTCTCAATAATCATTTGCTGGAAAATGCTTGAAATGCTGAAAAATTTAAAAACGAGAATTTACTCACTTGAAATATTTTAATATTTCATGTAGAAGAGAACATGGGGAGCAAATTGAAAAAAATTCATGCCTGAAAAGTAAAAATTGACCATTTTTTTGAATATTTGATGTTCAGTCAGTTCAAACAGGACCTCTATTTTCTCTTACCTGAAAAATTTTCAGACCTGAATCGGATTCATTTTGTGGAGAACGGGAGAGGAGGGGCGAGGGTGAAGTGGTAAAATTGTATTTATTTTTACTATACAAAAAATCGTAGATACTATAATATGTTTATAACTGTTTTTGATTGATTTTGATCGTACTTATTTTTATGGTTCTTGCAACCTTTCAATTTTTGCTTTAGAGTTTACAAGTTTTCTGAGGTATGTCAGGCCATAATTAGACAATACGGAGCAAGGGGCAGTTCATCCTCCACCCCCCCTGCCCTGCAAAAATGTGAAAATTACTATTTCAGTCATTCGAGTAAAAAAAATTGTAAAAATCATGACTTTTTAAAAAATTTGAAAAATAACAAAAAATGAAGAAAACTGTGTTTCAGTGGAAAAAATTAGAAAGTAAAAGGGACAGTTGGTTCGCTCCTCTCTTTTAATCGGCAAAATTACCATTTCGGTCAGAATGATTACATTCGAGTCGAAAAATTCACAAAAATGTTGACCTTTTTTTCAGAATATTTGGAAAATTTTACATTTTGATTCAAAAAATTGAAATAATTCGACAAGTCGAAAATTTGATTGATTTTTAACTCTACCATTGAGCAATTTTTAATCATTTCCTGATTATATGAAAAATTTCAAATTTCGGGGAAGGTAAACGGCTCACCTCCTAGTCCTTGGCCAGGCCACTGCACTCTTCAAACTTTGTTCTCTAATGCATTCCATGCAGTCAGTCTCAGCTCGTTATATAGATAATAAATTATCGCAATTGTCCAATGACAGCTTAGCCCAGCCAGTATGTATCGATGTGAAAACATACCTAGACCTGCGTCGCGCCTCCAGTACCATTTTTTTTCTTCATTTTGAAATTTGTCCAGCGAAAACAATGTATCGAATACAATGAATTCGTCCATATCTCGTTTTTTTTTTTTCGAAAATAGGTATTTTCAACGGTTGTGTACGGTTGACGCGTGATGTTTTTGCACTTGTAACGTTACTGCCATGCCATGCTAAAATTTATTATCTGTCGCGTTTAATGATGCACAAAAGAATAGGACGTCATATCGCTTTTACTTTTTCATTGTATTTGTAGTTGGCTTTTAAATAGTAGAACTGTCTCGCTATAAGATTTTTTGTTCGCTTGTTTTTATTTGTTATTGATACATTACAACAGAGTGTAGGTATAACAAATCTGGGCTATACAAACAAAACGAGTTGTAGAAAGGAAAAAAAAACAAAACAAAACGAAAAATGAGGAGCTCGAACAAAACCACGCGTACGGAAAAGGAGAGAGAAAAAAAGCAGGATTGAAAAATGAAACACTTTGAAATGTAAAATGTTGAAACAGACACACCGTATTCGTAACATAATCATAAATTTTTTCTCACTTACTAATGTTAAGTATATAGGTTGCGTCTTGGAAATGTATTGTCCTTTTCGTTGTCTAGGTGGTTTTGTCCCTACAATACCTTCTCATCTATTGGAATGTATGGTATAATGTATAAGTAGTTGGTTACCGTACTAGGTATCGTTATGGAACATATAAATGGGTGCGGCGTGGCGGATACGATTCGTTGGGAAATGATTGTCCAGTGACTTTTGGTCCAGAGTTATTATATATAAAGAAAACAACGGTACCCCTTTTATACAAATACGAAGATTTACAAGTACAAGGAATGCGGGGGTTGTTTAATTCGAGTTAACGGTGCTACCCTGCCACTGGTGCGATTGTCAGTTTACTTACCTTTATTTTACCTACGTATTCGTCACTTCCTCAACTTGGGTAAATACCGAGTGTAAGTTTTGATGGGTCTTACGAAATTGGCAACTTCACTGCCCGACGCTAAAGCTATGAAAAAATAAAGATAACAATATGAATAAAAGAACGCAACTCGAAACGAAGGGTCAGAAGAGAAAAGAAGAGAAAGTACGAAAAACTATATACTATAACAAACCGACTACCTATATTTCAATTTTCCGAAGCATTTACCGCGAAAAAGGGTCATTATATCTATATAGATTTATGGATATAGCGACGAAATGATACCATCGTCCACTTCAATAATAATAACGACAACAACTTTTTTAATAGATATAACGTCGATACGATTTTTATTATCCGCGCAAACGGCTTTTCAGTTTCAAAAATACTCGTATCATTTTATTATACTTATAGGTAAACATATAAGTAAGGTATATAGCAGACCAGAACCCCGAACGCAGCATATCTACGACCAAGGCTAGCTAAAAGATATCATATACTTACTTGTAGTTTCTCCCGTCAACCTTATCATTTATATATAATAATAAAAATCAAACAAAACAAAAACTATCCGCTACCTTTGACCATACCGTTCGTAGTTTGCCTCTAATATACGTATATTATGGGTATACATTATAAAGATGGAGTAATATATCGCTCAACTCTGGATTTCTTTTCCTCGTGGCTGTTGCTGTATAAGTGTAGACCTTTTGTAAAGTTTGGTTCTAGATGTAGAAAAATGAATTTATTCTCTAATATGATGATGTGTTGTTCTTTTCAGTCGCAGATTCGTCAAGCAGATTGTCCAAGTCATTAATTTTTCTCCTGGCGATCGAAAATGGTGAGTGTTTAATTGATTTTTTCAAAACGCATAAATCATAATGAAGAAATTACATACCTGAATGTACTCATAGAAGGAACGAAAGAGGGTGTGTGAGACTGTGGGATCACTCCCTTCTCCACTCAAGATTGGTCAAAAAGAAGTCAAATTTTTGAAAAATTGATCTTATTTCGTTTAAATTTGGCAAATGTTGTGATTTTGGTGAGATTTTCCCCAAAAAATTTGAAAAATCAATTGAGTAATGCTAAACATTTAAAAAAAATAATTTTAAAAAAGTTTGCCAAATTTTGAAAAATTATTGAACTGTTTTTGAAAAAATTGTTGATTCATTTTTTACTCCCCCTCCCCAGATTTTAACATAGGATATGTTTTTGCTCTGAGGAGTGATCTCGCGGAAAACCGACGAAATTGTGTAACGAAATTCCGTGACAAAATTTCGTGACGCTGAGTTTTAGCCATATTGTCAGACTTTTTTGGACTTGGAATAGAAAAATTTTCGCATTTCCGCAATGATTTTTAGATATTATGTCAGACTTTTTTGGACAGAAAAAAAATAATCAGATTTTCATTCCCTTTTTGACATTATGTTAGACTTTTTTGGGCTTAGAATAGAAAAATTTTCACATTTCCAATGATTTTTAGATATTATGTCAGACTTTTTTGGACAAAAAAAATATAATCAGATTTTCATTGACTTTTTGACATTATGTTAGACTTTTTGGACTTGAAAAATTATCAGATTTCCACTGACTTTGAGAAATATTTGAGAGACATTTTTGAACTATAAAAAATTTTCAATCAGCAAAAGCATATCCTATGTTTTATAGTTTCGTGGATAGTATGGAAATGACGGTGACTTTTTTTGATAAAGTTTTGTCTTTAATTGAACGGAGTAGCTGGAAAGGGACCACTGTAATGGTTTGCTTGCTTAGAGTACTTTTAGATATTAGGATTGTTTTAACGTGGATATGTTTCAAAATTTTGATGGACGGATTGAGGGGGAGGGGGGGGGGAGTCGATCAAAAAATTTAGAATCATGTGACATAACGATTGTGAATATCACATTTGAAAAATAAGTGTCAATGAAATGACTCTCAAGACAATCTTGCCTAATAATATTTTTATTCAAAGATTTCGATTTTCTCAAATTTTTTAAGAAGTGTCTAATTTGAAAGGTGTAAGAGATGAGTCAGTTTGGAAAACCCATTACCAGATATTTTTAAGATCTAAACACAACTTTCAGATCGCTTCATTTAACGACTTTTGACGAAACCCAAAAAGCTGGCCACCCCCCCCCCCCCCGGGCACCATAAACGACTAAGTAACTGTCTACGCTACTCCATCAAGATGTCTATTTGAATGTAAGTTTCACAGAATTTTTAAATAGAATTTCGACTTACAAAAATTTTCAAATTCAAAAAACGAATACTGACGTTGTTTTCCCTTAACCCTATTTTTGTTCTAACTGCAATTTTTCAGTGGACTTTGAAAATACACTTTGTATTTTTAGGGTATGAAATCGAATATTTCTACGAAAAAAACACTTAAGTTATTTTGGTTGCTTTAATGGTGATTTGATTGAAAATCTCACGAATTTTAAAATAACATTTTTGATGTGTCTCAACACTTTTGTATGAAAATCTGAAATATTTTCAAAGTGATTTTTGAAAATTGAAAGTTTAATCCCCCATCCACGTATAAAAGTACCTACATTCTAATACACGTGTAGATATATGCTCAAATGTAAGTGATAACGTTCGGTTATGTTTGGGTAAACTTTCAACCAGCGACGATTCCAGTGCGGTTTCTTGATTGCGATTTTTTGCTTTAAAACTGCGCCCTCGTGCCGTAGAAAAAGTAGGAAACGAAGTTTAAACCTCTCGTCAGATTTCGGAATATGGCTTACGCGCCTTTAATAGGTAATCACAAAAAGGTAAACCAACGGCAGTCGTTAATTCTGACGTAATTTAACGCAAGACCGCCGTAGTGACGTTAAGTAATTTCTCTTCTTACTCTTAGTAGTATTGTTGTTGTTCTTTAATGGTACTCAAGAGGACAACGGTTGCGACGGTACACGTATAATATAGCAGGAAAAATGAGTTCGCCTCGCCTCGTCTCGCTACGGCGAAATGGCGATTTAATTATACTGTGCAGTGGTATGGACGCGAGTCGAGTCGAGTATAACTAACTTATACACTAAGTATAGCACGACACCCTGCGCCGCGCCGCCACACCGCGGCCGCCGATCCCTTTTGCAACTTTTGCGAAAAACACCTCATGCAGTACACGAATACGCGAAGTAGGCAGCAGGCAGCACACGCAGACATAAGCGAAGCAAGACCCAAATGGCAAACAGACGCACGAAGTACGAACTTGGTGCCGCTGTATGTTTCGCGAAAGTCGGCCGAGAAAACTTTGCATGTGCTTTTAAACTTTTCAAGATTCAACGTGTGCGAATTAAGCGAAGCGACGAATGAGACAACCAACCGTTCTGTATTTTATTCTATTCCATTCGTAAGCGGCAGCGTGTAAAATGAGCTTGCCGTTTTAAATTAACTGCGCCAAGACGGCCGCGATGCGCGATAAATGCAACCGAGTATTTAATGCTTGCCCCCGAAGTACCTGTCTAGTTTTCAAATTCAATATATTTGCTACTTGGCTGGGTGGTTGCTGCGCGAGTACGAAGATGCTGCCTGCATTCGCCTTCGGTGAGCGGAAGACGACACGAGGAGGTGTTAGCACTTGAAATAAACTAGCAGTATTTACGGATGAATGGGCTGGTTTGGTTTCTTTGGTGGTGTGCGGTCGAAAATTTACTCCGGTTTTGAATTCGTGACGAAGAGGAAGGCTGTTTATGAAAAGCATTTCGAATTTAGGCCCGATCGTACTTTTTTGTTTGATTATATAAGAGAATTTGCGTTTGTTTGAGTGAAAAATGATGGTAGTATGAACGAATAGTAATGTATTCGAGTAAAATGATGAAAAACAGAAATGAGTGTAGAATTTTTTTAGGGTTCTCAGATCAGAAGTAAGGAGGGCTTTGAATTGACTCAGCTTTCCCCGAAATGGGATAAAATTGTTAAAAATGGAGGAAAAATTGACGTTTCTTATAATAACTTCTCACGTACGAATAAAATGGGTCACCCTTTAGTGTAAATAAGTAAGTCAGTGGTTTTCAAAATTTAAAAAAAAAAACGCTTTGACTGCAAAAATCTCGAAAACGAAGTTCCTAGAAAAAACCTATTATAGCTCATAGGAGAAGGAGAATTTCAAACTCTACAATTTCCATTCCTTGCATTTTTTTCGTGGCACCTTTAGTTTGGCCAAAAAATCTACGATTATGAAAACTTTGTCAAGTCGATAATTTTAAAAATGAGAACCTTTGACTGCAAAAAGCTACGTATATCATTCGAGCAATAAAAATGCCCAAAATGAGGAAATTTTTTAAAAAAATGAATGAAAATAAGTGTTTTTTTCAAAAATTAAACAGTTGATGGGAAAGACGAAAAAATAAGCATTTCAAAATGCGATGTATGTATTTTCTTTGGTACCTAATTCGGTAATTGTTTCTCATCATTCGTAATTCAATAAATTATGCTCGCAATTAAAAATTCACAAATGTAAATTTCACGATTCCAAGTTTGAAGTTTATAAATCTGAGCTTGTATCTGAAAAATTTCTATATCTGTGTTGGAATTTCGTATGGGTAACTCGGTACGTATACGTAAACTTTCACCCCTTGCGTTTATATCCTCAGCCTGATTCAGCTAAAGACATGGTTAATTATTGATAGATTCTTTGATCACGTAGTTCCTATATTTCTGAAAATTTTGAAAAATAGGTTTCTATACCAACGCGGTGGTAATAAATAAAAACATAAGCTCGTAAAAATAACGCGAATTCTTTCTCATTGGTGGGTTAAAAGAAACGAAGAAGCTAGCGAAAGTAAGCTTATAACGGAAGATAGAGAGGGAGAGAGCAAAGAACACCCTGTGTGTACCTATAACGATAAAATATATCACGAAATGACGTTCGTATAGGTCTAGGTATATATCTATAAAGCCGGCTAGAAAATTTTCGTCTGTCGTATAAATATATAAACTTTGATAAGAAGGTTCAAAATTGGTCGTAGAGAAAAAAGAGATTTCGTCATAAAACAATTTAGATAAATTGAGAGCCAAGAGAATGAAATGAAATATGACAGTGATCACTTTCGCTCGTGTAATTGGTATTGTTTCGGTGGGTACTAGGTATATTGATGCTTAGGTACGTGATTACAAGTTTGAGGACGAGGAGTTGAGCAGTTCGCGAAAATATGACGGGTGGCGTTATTATTATTACATGGGTAATAGGTCCATACAAGATGAGATAATTTGAAGGAGGAAAATGGGGCGAGAAAGCGAAGGGTATAGTACATAAGTTTATTGCGAGGAAGTGTTACGGTTGCGAAATCTGCGTCGCTGCAGTGTACTGGTAGCTGGTACATACGAGTATATGGTGTACGGTGTGTAGCCGTATAAGCGCCCGAGTATATTAGGATACCTATAGCTTTGTTGGCTGGTGGCTGCGTCGACGTCGACGTCGACTAAGGGTGAGAAACGATAACGGCAGCCTACATACACTCTGGGGCCTTATCAATAAGTCGATGCCAGAAATGGATTTTTCATCCGGCTGCAAAATAAATGGGCCGAAGTCGAGACCATTCCCCCAGGAGACCTATTCTATGAACGTTTGAATTATAGCCTAGCTTTACGTTTACCGTTGCCAATATGGATATAGGTTATGGATGTCGAGAAATTTTATGACAGCTCGGTCAGTTTCTCACGAAAAACCACGCAAAAGTCTGCCCGCTGCTTTCGCCTTTTCACCCTAATTTTTAACGTAGTATCTTCGTATATCGATGAATATAATGCAGTGTACGTATATGTAAGTTGAAAATATCGCGTTGTTTCTCGCAAGGCGTAAAATGTTCATGCTCGGAGATCTGTGGATACGTTACACTTGTACTATTTCTGATACCTATTCTATGTACCATCGTATATTACTTATCTAGGCTTTCGTTACCTGTGTGATTAATGATTACGTTGATTATTGGTACTTTTGACTCAAAATTTGACAATTTTTATGCAATACGAGTAGAATTTTTGAGGGATTTTTTAAAAAGGTTAACTATTGGTATTCCAACATCTACAGTCTTCGATTGAGAAGAAGTGGGCAGATGATGGTAATCACCGAGAGTAACCTCAAAAATTATAAATTCTAATTTCTTCTTTCATTTTTTCCAAAAATGGTTCTAATCATACCCAATGAAAAGCTTCGTCAAATCGTAGGTAGAGCTCAGAGGGAAAGACAACATTGTTGGTGTGTTCATATGGACTATTCTAAAAATTGAAGGAGTCATAAAATTGAGAAAATTCAAATTTTATAATTTTTTGTCAACATTGAATCGTCGCTCCTTCCAATTTTAGATTAGACCAATTAATTGACGAGCAATTTTTTTGTCTCTCTGAGCTCTATTACTTGGCTAAATTTTTTATCGGAGATTGTCGACAATTTTTTCAAAAAATATGAAAGAAAAATTACAATTTTAATCTTTGAATTGTCCTAGTTTTGAAAGCAGACAACCTTATGCATATGAAGTTTTTGTTGCTCTCAGCTGCCGTCACGATCTGTCTTGTTTCCTATCGACGATGGGACACCCCATTGATAGTTTTCATTGAATTGTCGTAGAAAAAAATTGAAAAATAAACTAGTTACAGTCTTCGAGACTCCTACTGCATTAACACTATACTCCAGACCCATTTGCATTGTCGAGTATAGTCTGCATCAACGTCTAGTAGGTAAATATGGGATCATGTTGTGTGGTGTGCATTTTCAGATTACCCAGTATAGATTTCGAAGATGGTCACTATGTGGTAGTTGGTTAGAAAATTAATTTGATTTAAATTTTTCATATCGTCGATCGACTTACGCGATGGATTGATTGATTGATTCTTGAGTTGAATTTGAAGCTATAAGTACGGTGATTAATTGATTAAAAAAAGAACTATATAAAAATATTCGAAACAAACTTGTAAAATTTTATCGCACTTGGTTATTATATATTCGCTTGTCAGATGATTATAATAAATAGCGTACCTAATTATTTACATAAAGTATAAAACATCGACGCGCGTGAAGTCGGAAATAAGCAGAAGAGAGAATTAAAACGAGAGAAAAAATAAGGCTGAAAGAGAAACAGTAATCGTAATAATTATACCCGAGGATAGGTTATGCTTATTCATAGAATACGAAATGAGTTTTGCGTAAATTGGGCTATTTGTTTTATATTTTATCGCAATGCGCAATGGCCATTGTTATTCGGTGTAATAATAAACAAATAAATACGAAAGATGTGTTACCCAATTAATCCGACACAAAGATATAAAAGATTAACGAACAGATACATACGAATGTGAACTGAAAAAAAATGAGAAAAAAGAACTGGCGTAATGCAAAGAAAGAAGAAACGAGGTAAGTATATATATTTAAAAAAAGTATGCGTTTGCTTACATTAGAAAATAATCGAGGAAGTTGAGCAATAACTCCGGGCATTTTGTTTAATTAATTCAAATTTTTTATTTGTATCGCTAGTTGGATGGTTTTATTATTTTTTTTATTTTTATCGAATGGGTGTTTGACAAGAACTGAAGTTTTATTGAGACTTTCTCACCTTTTGACGATATTATGGCAGTCCCTCTTCCTCTTCACCTCGTTTGTCATATGTTTATTCTTGAAAAGTTTTATTTATTTTTTATGCTGACAACTTTGTAAATGAGTAATAATTTAAAATTGCTGATATAAGATGCTGCGCGTAGGTAAAAATATGTATTTGATAATGCTCGGTTAACGAATTGAAAAAAAAACACATTTTCCGTACATCCAGAGCTACCCTGTTTCTCTTTTCTCTTTCAGTTTTCCTTTTCGAGGATACGAGTTTTTTTTAACTCGTTCGATTAATTCGGTTCATTCTTTGAAATATATTTTGAAATTGAATTTTTAGCTTTTTCCGCTTTCTTTTTTCTCTCAACAACGTAGCACGTTCATTTCTGTCGACGTTTTTTTTTCACGTCCCTTTTTTCCCTCTTTTCCTTCAACACGGTCGTTTTTGTATCATTTTACGATTTTAATAAAAATTTGCTTTTTTCACCCTCAATCGATTATTGCCTATGAAAAAAATAGCTATCGACGGTAGATTTTATTTTCAATTTCACTTAATGATATTTCCGCTTTTTAATTCTCACCCCAGGTTTCTTCCTTTTGTATAATTCATTGAAAATTTCAACTTTTAGCTTATTTTCGCAGCACTCGCCGAGTCGGATGCTTGTGTTTTTTCCCTTTTTTTTTTCTTATTTTTTTCCCCAAAACACCAGTTTTATCGTTTTTACTTTTTACCACTCAAAATGCAAATAATGGAATTAAAGCGTTTACCTTCATCAAACGGATACCAGCTACGTTTCAAAGTTATATTTTTTCTTACCTAATTTTTCCCTGCTATTTTAATTTTTTTTTTTTCATCTCTATAAGTAAATAAGTATTCGATGGTACGATATAAAGGAGGGATAATAAAGTGTAAAAAAAGAGAAGTGAAATTTTTACCGCTTCGGATGATGAAAAAAAGCTGAAAGCAGGAGTTGGTTTTATATCGAGTGGAATGGACTATGAATTTAATAAGGGGATAATCGATAAACGGATATTTCTCATTTGTTCAGTATCCAGCTAACCTACTCGTTTACTTAATTCTTCGTTTTTTCTTTTTTTTTTATTATATTTTCTGCGAAGATGTTTTTTAAGGTTTGAATCGCTGCAAAAAATTTTGAATGTAGTAAAATCAATAATGGGCATCTTATTTAAAAAATGTTCGAAAAATGGGTGATCGTAGTTCACAAAAGGCTAAAATTGTATTGAAAAAGTTGAAAAAACCCAAAATTCTTTGATTTTCTCTGTTTCAAATTTAAAATTTTTTAAACTCGATGTTTGGTGACATATCTACAAGCTAAAAGAAACATTTTGAAGAAAACGATCAAATTCGGCCCATTAGAAGAGGCTGAACAACAGTCACAAGTTTTTTCAAAAATTCATGTAATATATGTAGAAAGGGGGGGGGGTAGCTCGTAAATTTGAGAAACATCCTCTTGAAGATGTTACAAAATTCTGAAGAAGGGTCCTGAAAAGTTCTGAATTTTGATTTGGAAATTCTGTTGGACATCCCGTAATAAATGGGGGGGGGGGGGGGAAAATTGGCAGCATGCTAACAAAATTCGGGGGGGGGGGGAGGAAGATTGGCAGCATGCTAACAAAATTCAAAACAGGTCATGGAAAAGTCATGGATTTCAAAAAAAAAAATGCAGTTAAACACCCGGTATCAGGCATTGGGGTCCAAAAATTTCCAAATTAGAAGCACTAAAAATGAAAAAAAAAACGCCGAAAAATTGCGTAGTCTCTTCTGATGAACTGATTTTCACAATTAAAAAAAAAACATTTCTTTTGACGTGTAGATATAGACACTGAGGTCCAAAATGTTTCAAATTTAGGGCCCAAAAAATTCAAATTCATTTTTTTCTTGAAAAGTCGGTAAAAATTCGTCAGACGTTGTATAAAAATTCATCATTCAAGAAAATCTGAGCTGAGTGATTGAAAAAAAATTCTTAATAATATGCTATCTTTGGTCAGCACTTTCTTATATTCAGAAATCACTAAGTAATTACAGATGATAGAAAAAATTGATGGCATGCATGTACAATATTAATTTGTCTTTTCAAGAATATCAATCGTATGGAAACTACCCATTGTTTTTAAAAATCTAAATCAAAAATACCAATGATTGGAAATTCCCCCTACCGCACAAACCGCAAATATGTACAGGTATCCGAAGCAGATATTACTGTACATAATTCATGATTAATTCGAGGTACACATGTACCTGTCGGTTTTATTACCTACTTTCGAATTTTTTATTTATTTAACTGGAAAATGAATTAGGCTAATTTGTGTAGAACTTTGTATACGATAATAATTTTTAAATGCTCGTTGTTAGCCGACTACAAACATTATAATTATAGCGTAAAAAACATATACTAATTACATCTAGTTCCGCCTTTTCTTCTTCGTATGCGATAATTTAATTAGAGCGAGTTTGTATCTAATTTTTATTCTTTTCAATAGTTTTTTTCTCTCTCCTTTCGCGTTTATTAAATTTGTAGGCACGAAAGCGAGTATATCAATGTTGGTATACCTACTCATAGAAGTATGCGAGTTTTTTTTCTTTTCTTGAAAAGAAAAACGCATTCAGTATTCACCATTGAAGGAAGATTAAAGATTTTCTTACAACTTATCACGTCAAATAACAATTTAGTGTAACTCTGCGAGAAACTATGTCTACGTAGACGTACCTGTGTAACAAAAAAAGGTAGTTTACCACTTATTTAAAAGTGTTTTTGTTGCGTTGTAAAATAGCTATATAACAATACCTACCCGCTGTTATGCCAACTTTTATATTACCCATGTTGATGGAATGATGGATATATTAGTATCGAGTTGGTAGGTAATGGTATCGATGAGCATTTCATTAGCGATCGATGGGAATGTTTTTGGTTGTTTTCGGTATGTTTAAGTATTCATTTTTTTTTTTGTACCCAGGGTATAAGATTATACACAATGGAGGAATAGCTACAAGAATTGCTTAGTTTAACATCGATATCCTTTTATTGTAGCTAGATATGAGGTACGTTATGAATGACTGCGCGTCGAAGGTATACAGCTCTACCAAGTTAATGAATTCGGTCATGAATTCTACTTTAGGTATTGTGGAAGTTACCCATTTAGTATTTTGATGTGTAATGTAGGTATAGTTAAATACCTAGAATACACCGACGTCGTCGCTTTTCGATATTCGATACTTAATTTATTCGTTTACCTATACTTAGAGTAGTCTGTACTACTCGTAAATTTATGCGATAACGAATTGAAATTAAAACTTAGCAAGATATATCAATTAATCGTCGAATATGTTGGTACGAAATATAACGCGAAACACCTGTAGAGCCAGTCGAGCGTAAATTAATTATAACATTTCCATAGACGCCGCGACCAATGAAATAAAACATATAACCTATCTACCTAATACCTGTACCTCTATAACAAAGAAACGTCCAAATGTAGGCGCAGGGCGAAGAAAGGTGTATTAGTTAGATGTACGAGCTACGTGTACGTACATTACGCCGATATACATATGTATGCGTATAAGTGTAACGAACGTATCGGCATCGATTAGCTGGTACACTCTATTGCTCGTATTTGCCTTTATTTTATGCATACAAATACGCCATACCATATTTATACGCGTACTTTATGCCTGAGCTTTACGAGGCTATAATGTAAGTTGTACACAACCACACAAATACACGTTCGATACGTAATAGACGACCGAAGGCGAGGGCACCCGGTGACAATACCGAACAATGGATAAAACTTATTAAACCGGAAATTAGACATATCGTTTCACTAATTTTAACGCTTATCAAAATGTTTAATCATACATCCTATAGCAACGCTAAAACGTACGATTGCTTGAACCATTTAACAACATTTCCCCTTTTTTTTGCTCAAACCTTCAAATTATGATTGAATTTTTAGCGAGGTACGTACTCGTAATTAAAGTTGAAGTAATAGAGACGAGAAGTAATAGCTGTCAAAAACCTTCACACATCTCCATAGGTCCAATAGTTGAAAAAATTGGGTCAACTTTCCAACGTTTCTTTCTTTTATCGAGTAATTAGACAAAAATTAAAAAGATTCTTCATTTTTTCGTTGATTATAGTTATCTAATTTATGTAGGTACTTACTTATTGACTTGTTTTAAAATTGACACTTTCGATGAGCTGGCCTCCTGGCAATGAATTTTGGGATTTTGTGTGAACATTTTTTCGATTTTTAGGATTCTCGAACTAAGGAGAGAGAGGTTGATGAGGGTGAAACAAGATTTGCTTTCTTTAGAAGCAAAGTTGCCAATTTTAAAGATTTCCTTGAAAATCCCAAGTATTATTCTTTTTTGACAATTTAATTGCAAAAGATTTTCACGAATTTTTGAAAGAAAAAACGTTAGAAAATATGGTAAATATTCATGTTTTTGTCGTAGATTTTTACGAAAAAGTTTTGAAACCGTTGAAAATTACGAGTAAGTACCTATTTTTGTAAAAATTGAGATAAAATATCAATAGAATTGTGTAAAGTTTTCAACAAGATACAATTTTGAAAAAAATTCAGAGAAAAAATTAATGCAAACTTTTGTAAATTATTTCTGGAGGATCGCGAATCAGGACGTAATTTTACCCAAAATTATCGATTCGAATTCAATAAAACGCTATGAAAAATGCAAAAATGATTCTCTTATGGAGGAGAATTTGAAGATTTCAAAGATTTCTAATATTACTCGGTTGGTAATTGTATTTAGGTGAGCAGGGGTATCGAGAAAAATGGAGAAAGAACTTTAAAAGAATAACATTAAATGCTATTCTTAGTTTAAATGCAGAACTTGAAAATAAATTTTATTTGCAGGTTCTGCATTTCAACTCAAGTTTCCTCATTACCATTTAAAGTATGCAAAAAAAAGAAAGAAATCTTCAAATTTAGCCGGGTGTCTTCTGACATAAAAAAGTACAAAAAGTACGAATTTTTCTATTTCAAAAATCCAAAATTTCTCTTTTTTTATCAATATTGAAAAATTTGTTATTTTAAAAAATGTTTTATTAATTCAGTTTTGAAAATTTGAAAAACAATTTCGAGTTATGACATTTTAACTTTTGGAAATTTTCTTCGTTCTGAGTTACAACATTGGCTTTTTGGCATTTACTTTTTTCCAAACATTTCACTTTGTTCCTGGTTTCCAAAGTACCTGAATCCATTTTTTGGGTTATTTGGACCCCTTACCCGAAAATACGTCCCACTAGGAAGGAATCCAAAATAAATTTGTTTTTGAGCTTCTCGAACTCATTTATGACTATTTCACCAAAAAAGTAGAAGGTGTCCCAAGCATGCGAGGGGCGAAGTTCGGCTCAAAATTTTAGAAAATTTTAATTTGGGTGTCAGTTGTGTAGATATGCTTTTTGTTCGCTGGAATCCATTTCTGATGATCTAATTTAAGGCTGAAACCCCAAGGTGATCGAAAAGATGGAGGTGTTGGACCAAAAATTAACAATTTTTGACTCATCGAATGAGGTTAATCTTCATGTAGGTATGCTTTTTGACCTCTGGAGCCCGTATGTGATATCACTTCTCTTGAAAAATCAAATTTAACTCCAGGGAATGGAGGAGGCTCGACTCAAAATTTTGGAAATTTTCCAATCAGCTATCAAGGTGTGTGTGTTATTCAACTTCGAAGAAATTCGAACTTTTGGTAGTATGAAGTTCGTCGTCTAAAAATTCCGTTGGGGTAAAGTCGGTTTTCAGTAGTCACCCTAAGTAGTAATTTTTCAACTTATTTTCTGAGAAACATTTTTAGTAATTTTTCCTTGAAATTATGATTTTCAGCAATTTCCCCTCCCCCCCCCCCTCCCTCCAACCACGAAGTTCAGTTTAGGTACTTCTGAAAAAGCACGTAATGGTGAAAAATCTTCGTTGATGATTATTTTGATTTGAAATATCGATACTGTAGCAACTTGGGTATCGGAATTTTGCGAATTTTTGCAATTTTTTTTTGTTAAATTTGACGTTTGAAGGAAAATTAGCACTTCAGGGTCAACTGTAGACCTTGAAATTTTTACAATTCGTTTTTTCTACATATTTAACAATTCTCAACAAACTTATAGCAATGGGAGAAAACTTGAACCAAATTAATAATTGACCTCTTTCAATATTTAGTAAATCGCATCTGATTTCCGAAGGAGTTCTCACCCTCCTACGAATAAATACCCAGTAAATATGTACAGATAAACACGACTAAATACGAGATGGGAACAAGTTTTCATTATTTATAGCGTAGTAAAGGCAAAAAATAATAACGGAAGAAATATTGACAGAATTTATTGACACCAATGAGCGAATGAATAGGTAACTCGGAGCTGACATGGCACATTTAATCGTGCTGGTCGGGAGCTCGGCCTGAACAACTATAAATGAGCTATTTGCTTTGAACTGATACGAGCTTATATACCTACTGGTATCATGGTATATCAATGATTAGATTGTTGACAGTTGCGATGAGGGAAGCGGTATGTATAACTTTGACTTTGACGTTTGTCTGCCTGCTTCCGATACTTCTCGTATGTATAGGTATAGTTACCAGTTACCTATACCATGTTATACTATTTATTCTGACGTTGGGTTTCTTTATATCGTATCTATAAAACTGCAATGTATGTGATGTGCTAACGTAAGTGGATAGGTCTTGTTTCGTCGCCGCCTAGCGATTCGCAGTTTGAATCGGTGCGAGAAGTATTGAGAAGGGGGTACTGGTACGAGTTCAGTTGAAGTGCATCGAAAATTGTTTGTTATCAGGGAATTAAATGTTTTTTTTTTCAATTGATATACTTAAATAATAAAATTGTTGTAAAAGTATTGTTATTGTAAAATAACCAAATTCGGAATTAGTATCAGTTGGTTCGGTGGCTTTCCTCTGTACGTACAAGAGCGCAGGAAAACACGTGAAGTTTATAGGCAAAGTGGTAAAAGGAAATGACTATACGCCGAGCCAGCATTTGCTGCAGCATCCATACGAAACAGGGCTAAAAAGAAAAGGCCATAATACTTGATATAAACGGTATACGGCATCGGCAAAAGCGGGAAAATTATATAACGGTCGGCGGGTCGAACGAGGCGGAGGTAGAGAGCGATTTATTAGGGAAAGAGAAAACCATTCTTCCATATTAATTACAATTTACAACTCTATTCATATACGACGACGACGAGCACGACAATTTCTGCGCGAAGGCGAATTTCTCGCCGATTATTCGGTTAAAAGTCCAAGTTGCGAGACGCGCGTGCGTTCCGTCCGTGCACGCCGATCTTCGTGCCCCCCTCGGCACCTCGGTACCCCGACATCGTTCCTGATATCCTCCTCGTCAACCCTATCGCAATCGTATCTCTCATTTAAATTTATTGTCTACGGTTCTCTCTTTATACTTATAATACCATCGGAATTATCAAACTTTACGTTCTTCGGCGAGCTTCATTTTCTCCTAGTCCAGTTCAGCAGTTCTTATGCGTAGAAAATAGGAATACGTTTCGATTTTGCAACGTGTGTATTGCTGCGTTTCCTGTAGCATCGTAGGTAGAGGTACGTGAGTCTGGCTGTGTTTCTTTCTTTGGATGTCTGACCCGTAGTCTCGGATAAATGTAATTAACATCATTATTACTAAGTATAATATCGACGTTTTGCATTAGCTCTTATGTAGTTTACGCTGGTATTAGTTTTATGCTCGTATCTACGAGGTCGTGATGATTGCGATTGCTGTACATACAATCTCGTCATGTGATGTACAATTTTGAGTTTTTGTTTCGAGTCTCTGCATGTGACATATCTGTAAATAACGGATCATTGAAGATGACATTTTTTGAGAAGAAAAATTATTCACAGGCCATAAAAATAAGGGGTCTGAACCTACCATATTTGAAGGGCTGCAATGTTAGAGATTATAATGATATTTCATATTTTGAATACCTTTTTTGTAAAAATTTTCATTTCCTCTTCGCTCAAGCTCAATAAATTTACTTATTTTGTTAAAAAAAATTAACATGAAATTTTATTTTTCTTGTCAAGTCACCTCCCCATTCACCCGTCTTTTAAATGATTGCCTGGTTACGGTACTGCTTGAATCAAGGACTACCACTGAGACTATTTTAGATTTATAAACCTTGGGAGACAGTTCGTGAAGTTCCCTTAATACGAATAGAATAGACATTCAGACAGGGATCAAGGAATAGTCTAAGGAAGCGTAATGAGTGGGGCCGAAGGGAATTCACTCAGATGGTATTTTTTTCAATTTTCCAAAAAAAAAAACACATTCTTTTTCCATGCAATTTCATCTTTTGATAAGGCAAGCTACTCCTGTCTCCATCATTGAATGCGAATCTGCAATCAGATACCCTCAAATGTGGTATGTAAACTGTTTTGGTCCACAACTGCGAATAGATATCTTTTGACGTTAGTGATACCGCATTTAGAAGTAAAATAATCACACCGCAAGGTCAAAGGTATACTTAATAAGTAAAAGAACATCGGCATGGCATCGTATTAGAAACTTGAGCACAGCAAAATGTGAAAAGCTATAATAGTTAATACGTACTCGTAGTATACGTATTACATTTACGCGTATTATAGAAATGTACGACGACAAGTACCTGCGCAAAATGACCAGTTTGAAAGTATGTAGACGCGACACAATGCCCAATCTCATTTTCAGATTAGGCCACAGCCACAGCAGAGGTACCATCGCATATAATAGTTATTCGCGTACCTAGATTTGCGGTATACGACGTATACGTATAGTATACCTATCGCTATACGTATTTTGGCCAAACTAGAATTAAAAAAATAATTTATGTCTGTACGATTGGTTATTTATGTAAACAGAAATAGACGAGGCAAAGCCGAGAGAGATGCCGCCGGTCAGTCTGCGAGTTGATGCAGTTTTATCTTTTCAATCATTCGTTGTATAAATCTTTACGTTGGTCGTTTGATGTTGAAAAAATGCGGATGAGCAACTCATTCGATCGTGTTTATTCTCGCGTTCGCGGACAAACTTAAAGCAATATGATAATGATGAAAATAATAATAACGATAAACATCCATTCTTTCGACACAGAAATATTTTCTATTTTATTCATTCAACTATCGTCATTTTAAAGTTTTCTTGTCTATTGTTTTATCGCATAAATATAACTACGTAATCGTTCTTTCTCTCTTTCGCTCCATCTGGTAAACCCAGACCTACGTACTGTCGCATTTTATTTTTATAGATATTTTTTTAGCGCGTCCTTCACGTTCACTCTTTGTTATTTCGATGCTGAATATGCGGTATTCGCATTTTGGTTGGTGATTCTAACTAAACATTTAGCATTACGTTTGTATACAAATATGTACGAAATAGAGAAAGATCGTAACGGACTTGGACACGATAAAAATCGTAGTGAGAGTTTTCGGTGGAGTAGGGTACCACTGCGCTGTGCTGTGTTATGGAAAATCAGTGTTATGATTTTCCATCGTCGAAGCTCCAAGCTATACAAAACCCAGTTGTAGGCTCCATGCAGTGGCGTATTTAGGAAGGTTCCATCAGTCTGCCCTTTTGACGACTGAAATGTTGGAAAAAATTATGAGTTTTCAGCTTTTGAATGCCTTTTTCTGCAAAAAGATTTTGGTCTCGTTTCTCAGGTTCAATAAATCTTCTTTTAATAAAAATAATGAATATTTTTAAAAATTTTCCATAAAATTACTTTATTCTAATTTTACCTCTTCCCCTTCAATCTTTGTTTGGCTATACTATACTGTTATGAGTGGGGTGGTGATTTAAAAAAAAAATTCCCATGGATATATGTAGATGATTTTTTGGACTTGGAAAATTTCGGAGTTCAATTTTTCTTAAAATCTCACTTCATCCTAAATACCAGTGCCCCCTCAAATGGGTGTCAAAATTCAAAAAAAAATCATCAAGGGCTTTTCAATAAAAAATGGTACTCGATGTGTATAGCTATTACATGATTGCGAGTGAAGAATGATTCTGTATGAGAGTATCAATCATAAGTTCATATTACATACCTCATATCAATATACATAAAGAAAGGAGCCTGCATGGAGTCGGCATCAAGGATAGTGGTGGCAACTGGCAACACGTCATCAACGAATACGATCGCTATACGAAGCATCTAGCACGATGAAGAAAGTATCTATCTATGAGTATATCTACAAAATACTCATATACTCGTATAAACGCGCATATAGCAGTATCTAGCAAAGCTGAATGCTGCACAAGGGAGTCGTTGTTGACGTATGTGAGGCCAATTATCGGACACGGTATAAAGAGGGCATCTTGTAAGTTTGGCTGACGTGAGAGGCGCGGGTATGGGTACTGTTTTCATTTGTTCGTGATGCCAACTACCTAAGCTTGGCTCGTTTGGCAAGTAAATGGCTGCACATTAACATTAACATTACGTGCGTGTGGAAAGTGTGAAAACCGATGAAATCATTACATGTTGCGATCATAGCTGGCCGAGCATCATCTGCACATTACATATACTCGTAGGTACTGCGACCAGCGCAGCGTTTCCCATTTGCCGCAGCGCGATCGTCATTATTTTAGACGCAGCTTTACAAGCTTCCAAATATACTTACGAGTAATAGTACGTGGTAGCGGTACGTGGTGTCGATAAAGTTTTATATCTTTTACAAGTTGCACGATTCACGATTGTGATGTTATTATTATGGCGAGGACGAGGATGAGGACGCGGACGATACGCGACGTTGGAGATTATCGGGGTGGCTGCTACCAACCCCTGTACTCTCACGTGTACGAATACCTCGGATGGGAAAACTTTCAAAAATCGGTGCTCGGTACAAAAACCGAAAGTGTAGTTAGATCAGCGTTATAAACTATACAAATCAATCCTCAGAGTTGATATTTACTTTCGTCTGTTCATTTGCTCGTGGTTGTATTAATTTTCAGTGGCATTTTTACAACTACCGATTGGCGATTATGGATGTATTGAATAAGTTGTGGTTTACTTCACTTGTTGGTAAAAAAAAAAGATTACCCAATCATCATTTTTTGTAAAGAAGAAGAAGAATTCTGTCAAAATGTCTATAAACACTTCTGCACCTGTCGAGCTGGATTTTTTGTTTTCGATGTGTAGTGTGTGGTAATCTCTGCTGCTGACTGTGATGACTTCCTCAAAACTCGGGAACTATCCCTCTTGCAGTCTTATGAATTTCATTTCCGAAATGCTGATGTTGTGGTTGAAAAATTGTAAGTGCATTTATTTCGCAGTCAGCATCAGCAGCCCTTCGAAATGTTGAAAAAAAGCTTTAATATTAATTATTTGACAAATCACCCTCGTAATACGTTACAATCTTCAAATTTCAATCCATTGTTGTCCATTTCGCTGCACAGTGCAGCGTTAATCTGCTATTTGCTCAAATTTCACCCCATTTCATCAATTCAGCTAGTCAGCTTGAAACGATTTTGTGACGAGTTATACTTATTTGTTGTTAATTATACAAATCCTTACTTGTGTTTCAGGAATCCAGGATCGTCAACCATGGAAACACCCTTTCTTGTTCTTGGGAAGTGACGTGAAGCGAGGTAGGTATGTATTTTTTCTCGTCCTAATTTTACTTCAAAAACAGTAAAAGTAAGCTTTTTTGTTTAGTCCGGTTAAAGCTGAAAGTTAGTAATCATTGTAAGACGACATGGTGAGTAGAAAATTTCGTTTTCGATTACATAGTTGATTTCAAAATTTGAAAAATAACAGGAGGTATGAAGTGAATACTGAGTAGTATGCGGAATAGTAACTCACACCATGTACTCGTACATCGCATTTGCACAGCAAACTGGCATGACAATGCATGCCCCGCCCACAACTGAGCAATCAACATTTATGTAACTGACTTGCTATGTGTTCATGTTGGCAAAATATTACTTTGCACCGGTTTGGAAAGAGCCTTAATGAAAATGATGAACCGATAACATCGTTTATTATTGCAGTAACTCTTGGAAATGGCTGCTGGTCGTCCAAGTTTTAGAATTCGAAGTTGTGGTGTGTGGGGTTAGGTTAATGCGGCTGGACTCCGGTGATGGCCCTTTCACTTGAAAAAGTTCAAAAAATTGTCATTATTGCAACTCAAACCTTACGTACACCAAAATGAAAAGTATAAAGAAGTTACAATACTACATATGTATCGGTACTGTCATTTTTGTTTGCAACTCCTTCCAAACAACCACAAAAAACTAAGAGAGATGTATATCATTTATTCGAAATTCGTCAAAAAGTCAGCAAATTTTTGAAAAAGTGCTGGTATTTCGTTTAAAATTGGTACATTTTTTGATTTATGCGAAATTTTGCTTAAAAATTTCGAAAATTGATGATAATTTTAAAAATGTTGAAAATTTGTTCAACTCTCGACATTTATACGTCTTATGGCCGGATCCTGAAAATTTGGGCGTCGGGAAAAACCTTCACGAAAATCCGTCCTGAAATTCTAACAGTCAAAAGCTTACAGTCCATTTTTCAAAATTGAGAAAACAGCTCTTTTAAAATTTTCAGATTGAGAGTGGGTGAGTAAATTGTGGATGGGAAGATGAATGAGAATTTTCAATTTCAGCAATGATGAAGGAAAATTTTCGACATTGTTGAAGCATTATTTTTCATTTTCATATTTTCAAAAAATTCCAAACTTGAAATTTTTTGAAATATTTACTGAAAAATTCCTTATTTTGGGTTCTTATTCATGTTTGACCTACATATTTAAACCCCATTCGTCAAATTTAAATTCTGAAAAAAAATTAATTTCATAATCTCAATCTCACTACAAATTAAAAAAATACATTGATAAACTTTGTAATACGCAGATGGAAGGAAATAGGTTCCCTTTATAATTGAACGATTATACGCTTTAGTAAATTAGCGCACGCGTCATATTTTTTCCGCCCCTTTTAAAGACGTTATGAAAATGAAAACTCGGTCGAATAAAGTTGCTGGTCTGGCAGAGTTTAGTAGATGTAAAGGATGCCCATATGACTATACGAGTATGACAAATGATTTACCCTATAGTACCCGAAGAGCTAGCATGCAGCGCTCGTGTCTACCCTCGTATAAAATACATAAAAAGTTGTAAGTTGATGTTGGTGTCGGGTAAAGTTGGTAGCAGAGCGAAAGAGTTAGGCTTAGGCGCGCATATACTAAGTTATGTAGGTAGTAGGTGGTGGATAGGTCTGATAGTATGGCTCTACACTGCTACAGCTATACAATATCGTATACTGTGTAGCGTACGTAATACGTACGTATATCTGGTTGAAGCAATTTATTAGCGAGCGTATAATTACTAACGAATGAGATTTTCATCCTCATAAAATACGTATATATACGCGAGTAAGATAAAACGTAAAGAAAAATAGCTAAATGACACGCCCATTTTATCCGACTACGCGCAATTTATCGTTATTTCTTCGCCTGCTCGCCTCTCTCCGGCGAACAAATAAAATAATGTAGCTGGGCTGTCGGCGGGAGACGGTGGCGTCGGCGACGCGGCGGAGAGTGAAAAACGTACGTCAAGATGAACGGCGCGGAGCGGCGCGACGCGGCGCACAGGAGACGGCGGTAAGCTGCGGTAAACAGTAATATGCGCGCCGATACCACTTATGAATATTCATACAGCGAACTATGTAGCAGAAAATAGGGGGAGTGCGTGCGTATTTGCTCTCATTGGGGACGCGTCTCTTTCTTCCATAGTCGAGGTTAATTCTTTGTTTCGTTCGAATTTGCATTCGCACAAACTCGCTCGTCTTTGCGTCCGCGTCCCACTCTTACTGGCCCCTGTCTTCCCTCCGTTGCGGCCCTTGCGAACAACCGACGGCGACGCCGACGCGAGCGTCGTCGAAAAATTTCTCTCGCGTGGTGTAAATTTTTCGCACACCTTTTAGTCTCAGCGGTTAGCACAGAAAGGTATACTTCTTTTTTTGAACATGCAGGAGTTAACATGCGGTTTTTCTTTTGGTATGAATCAGAAGAAAAATTTGAGGAAAGGGGCCTTCAAAAATGGTCCTTGGGGTGAGTCGAAGGAGTTTCAGGAATAGAAACACCCCTATCTCTGCACATGAAGGAGTTGGGGTATGCTTGGTATCATTTCCGTACATGTAATTCGGTCCTCAAGGAGTAAGACAAAGCTGTCCACTCTCTCGGGGGCTTTTCAACATCTATGAAGATGAAATAATGAATGAAGCCAAAATTAAAGAAATGAGCTTGAAGATCAATGGTCAAAGAATCAATGAAATAAGCTATGCAGATGACGAAGTGGTCATAGCTGAGACGGAAGCGCCAATGCAGAAAATGATTGATAAAATAAATAGGGCAGAAATAAAATTAGAAATGAAAATCAATGCAGCGTTACCTAACCAAAGCAACATTCTGAATATTCAAACTTTGAGCATTATCCTGCGGAAGAGAATAATGAGGTGTTACATTTGGACAGTTGAACGCGGTTAGTGAAAGAAGACTGTAGACTGAATACATTTGAGATGTGGTGTTATCAAAGATTGCTAAAAATCCATAGACTGATTTCTCAACATATGTATCATTTTTAGCCAGAGTGAATGAAGAAAGTAACACAATAATTGAAGATATTAAATATCATGCACATCGCACATAAAATCCTGGAAAATGGCGTGTTTATGTTGGCAATACAGGGACAAATTCCGGGAAAGGTCATCAATGGTAGGAGAAGATTGGATCTAGTAACTCTAAATTCACTGTCCATGTAAAAACTTATGAGATACGGTCACATGTGCCAATAATAGAAGAATAATGAGTATGATGTACACAACCTCTTGATGTAAAATATGTAATTATGACGACGAAGATGGACATGGATCTGTCATTAGTTTCTTGATTGAAAGAAGTGAAGAAGCACTGTTGTGAAATAGGTGTCCAGGGATAGAAAACTGAAATAATTTCAGTTTCAATTTTTGTTTTCAGTTTTCAGTTTTGAGTGTTTCAGTTTCACGTTTCAATTTTGGATTTTCCAGTTTTAGTTTTAGTTTCAGCCTGGAAAAATCTTTTCAGTTTCATCGGTTTCAGTTTTATTTTGCTTTTCACTTTTCCATCCCTGACCAAACGTGACGTTAAAACGAAACAAGAATTGACATTTAGGATAATAGAAAAAAAAAAACTGAAAGTGAAATCAATATTTTTTTTGAGTTTCAATTTCCAGTTTTCAGTTACAGTTTTGGATTTTTCAGTTTCAGTTTCGGTTTCGCTTTTCGGGGTTCCCTCCCTGTAGGTGTCTTAGAAAATGATCAATGTTTGTAAAAACAGAAAAATCATGATTTTACATTTTGGCATGTACATTCTTTTCATCGGATGGCGGGGGTCATCCTGAAAATTTGGGTGTCATGACTCACAACATTTTATTATCTTGAGTGACTTTTTGTATTTGAAAAAAAAAAATTGAAAAATACTTTTTGGAACTGGAAAAATATTGCAAGTAAGTAATTTTTGAGCCTTGTAGGGTTGACCAATTGGGTCATTAGTCACTGTTTTGCAGCGGGAGGAGATGAAATAAAAATTGTCGACTTTCAAAATTACATGAAAATTCTAGAGACAGCAGATATTATAACGCTCACTAAGTTGCCTATCGATTCGCCGTTTATAGTCATACACCATATCACACAAAGCGGGCTCTCAACAAGTGGTGACGAATGGTGCAGAACGTATTGAAATAAAGTATCTCTCTCATTTATGAATCAGTAAAAATCACTGATAGATTCAAACTAGCATCATGAGAAGAAATAAGTGACACTTTTTATACTAAAAGGAAATTATAGTGAGAAAAATTGGCGAAATTTGTTGAATAAATCGTTGAAATTCAATGAAAACCGGTGAACTTTTTTGAAGTAACGGTGATGTCTCGTATGATAACTTGTTCATTTTTCGGAAACCCAAACAATTTCTAAGAATTTTGTGATTCTGGAAAAGTCTGGAAAATTGGAAATTTTGGAGTTTTTACTCTAAGATCAGGAAATTTTAACCTTCACTTCTGTTTTCTTCATTCTCACTAATTTCGCTCCAAGGATACCAAATTCACTTATTATAGAAATAATCTTGAAAATGAGCGATAAAAAATTTCAGGCAGAAGTTTTTCAACTTTCTTTTTCTTTTTGGTTCAAAAATTTGAAAACGTTTGTATTTCATTTTCAATAAAAATCGTCCCTTGGAAAAAATCGAGTACGGCGATTTGATATATGAGTAAATAACTGGACAATATGGGCTTGGGGCACATGTGTGGACAGCTGTCCATCGATCGAGTATAAATGTGATGTACGCGTTCGTATTTCTATACGCTGAAGAAAAATAAGGAACTCGAAAGTACTGCTGCGAAATACAAAGTTTATACTTTATAAGCTGATATATCGAAGACCATAGACTAATACGTAACTAACTAGAGAAAAGTTTTATCTTGAAGAAACACACATCGAAATGGGCAAAAATTGTTCCAACTTATAGGATTTTCACCGATGTTGGTAATAATGAAAAAAATTACGAAGTGGGACATGACGCGGCTATAGCGATTAGCTGTTAATCTGGCTCACCATACTTACTATCATCATCGTTATCGAGCGAGTGAGCTTTTATAGAAAGGAACGAATTTCGCTTTTGTTTCCTTTATGTGTATTCTTCGAGTGTGTTTTTCTTCGTAAGTCGATCTATCTAGATGTTTATAGAAAAACCAAATGGACATTGAAATTGATAATAGCGGTGTCCGCCTTTCTTTCGAGCAATGCTCGATGCACATTATTGTCAAATATTTTAATCTCTGTCTATCGCTCGCCATCTTATGTGAAAGTACACTTATCTTTGGGGCATAACTACGAGGAATTTCCATCAATATACCAGCAGTAAAAAGGCAAAGGCCGATGCATATCTCGCGTGGTAGCATTCTTTATGAAAAGAAAAATAAAAAGAGGAGAACGGTAATAAAAAATTAGCCGAATACGGAGGCGGATAAAATTTGACAGGCGTTTACCCTTTGAATTGCGAAACGCATACTACGAATATAGGCGCATGTATTACGCATATATTTGTATGTTAAGGATAGGAGGAGGAAGAAGAAGAATATAAAGTTTGACGAGAATGGCCACGGTATATATCCGAGTATAATAAGCAAGAACAGCGTTTGAATAACGAATAGAAATTAGTTGTCGTGTTCTTTCATACGAAATTCGAGTCGAGCCGAAGCGTTAGTCAAATCTGGACGGGAAAGTGCAAAGTTATTGCTTGGAAAATGAGCGTCGGCAGAAGGGTCGTCTCTCGAACAACAATGGTTCAATGGTTAGTGCAGAGTGCACGTCGCGTCGCCCGCGTTCTTATATTTCTTTTCCTTTCAGCTCTCGCTATGTGCTGCGTTTCTTTCTCGCTCTGCTCTCGATCCTGTATTCCTATCGCACGTATCTACGGATATCACTCCGGCGCACACATACACACCCAAACAATTGGAATGCTTTTCGTAGTACGCGAATCTGCTGTATAATTGCTACGGTCAAATTTGATGGACAGCCGGCGATTATTTTACTGGCGCGCACGCATTAATGCCCCGTTTAATAGGGTGTCCGGACGTGGACGTCGGAGAAGAGCTGAGGCGCGGTGCTGTGCTCTGCCGTTCCAAGCCAATTTCTTCATATGATCGCATCTAGTCTATAAACTGGCATTAATAATAATCTTTATTCCAATAATAACAACCGTCCAATTGCGCATATAAAGTCTTGTTTTTATAAATAACACGCTTCAAAGTGAAAGGTTTCGCGGTGTTCGGTGCAATGTGCAATATGTACCATAACCGTGTATACCAGCAGAACAAATAACTGCTGCCATGAGTTTGTGGTGCGTATTTATGCAAGAAAATATCAAAATTCTAAATCATAGCGTTCGGTGATATTGTGTTTGAGTAAATTCCTAATTTTAAGAATGTTTGCTCTCGCTTCACTTGCGCAATCATCTGTTCTTTTCTTATGTGTGAAAAATTATATTTTTAAACGATCCTCCTCTTTGAAATTGAACATGAACTTTCCGCTGAGTTCATCCTGGCTACGTCACTCAGTCACGAAGCTCAGAAACAAAAAAAAAATTACGGACCCTTTTTTTGTTGACCACTTTTAAAAAAAAGTGAAGTTTTCATGTGACCGGGCTCCGAGACAAAAGTAGCAGTTGTATCTCTCCCTCGCCCTATTACAGTAGGACCTGTTTAAAATCTTGCACAAATTGTTGAAAATTGAAATTTTATTATTACCATAGGATATGCTTTTACGATGAATAAACCTGCAAAAAAGTTACAAAATTCAGTAACGCTGACTTTTGGATATTTTTGTCCGACTTTGGACTTGGAAAATTTTTTCAGGGATAATGCTGACTTTTAGACACTTTGTCAGACAAACAATTACCTAAGAGTTTTTGAATTTAGAAAATTTTAGAAATCACGGTAACTTTCCGGTATTTTGTCAGGCTATTTAGATTTTCTGGACTTGAAAATTTTTTCAGATTTCAAACAATTTTTCAGACTTGAAAAATTTCAGAAATTCTGACTTTTTCGATTTTGAAAAATTTTATCAAGTGTCAGTTGATTTTTGAACTTGAAAAAATTTAAATTGTTTCAAAATTGGATTTTTAGACATTTCACCAGACATGATAACATTGTGTCCGACTGTTATGCCAGACTGGAATGTGCACTTCAGTTTGACATAGTAGAAAGAGCAAAAGGAATTTGTTTTGCTTGAAATTCCAAGGAATTTCTTTCAACTATAATAGAAATTGTTTCGAACATCTTTTCAAGCTTTTTTTGTGCAATGTTCACCTTACTGGAACGGTTTCTAGAATAATTTCAACAAGTTTTGTGCCTTTTCAATTCATTTTAACGACATTTCAAAAATTTTCATGACATTTTAAGTACTCGTACTTTTTGAGATTTTATTCGTTTAAAAAAAGTAATTTGAACCATTTCAGGCTATGCAACACTCTTGCTTGTCCTCCTGGTATGCTGCTAAAGTTCTATTTTCGGGTTAAATTAAGTTGAATATCCAGCTTTTTTCAAATTCGAAACGTCATTCGAGTGCAAATTGAACTGATGTCTTTTTGTGTTTTTTTTTGAAGATTACAAATTTTCACAGCAAGTTTTGGTAATTTTATGAAAGTGAGGGAGAAGGGGGATTTTTATTGTGAAAAAAGGCTGCCAAAGATCTTGCAAAATTCCTTTTTTTTGGTTTCGAAATTTTGTTAGACAGCCAGCATTTTAAGTATTTTTAAGAATTTTAACAATATTTTAAAGTAAGTCGATTATAAACCTCATTGTGTCAATTGAATTTTATGCTACGATTTGTACTTAGTGCAGTGAGAATTCCTTGAAATATACCTACTCCGTTTAAAATTGTGTCTAAGGTCTAATAGATACCTATAGGTAAAACTACCTTACTAAAATAATGAAAAAATGAAAGATGAAAACATTGAAAAAATCGCATTGTCTCGTTCATTGTTCACTTAGATTTGAAAATATCTGGAAAATTACATTCAATCGAAAATTTTCAATTTTTACTCTCCTCCACTTCTCCAAAATGCCAACTTTGGTTCTATCCTTAGATATATCAGATTGAGAGTTTATATTCCATTAATTTTCAACATTGCCATTCTGATATCTCAATTTTTAACACATTATTTTCGTCTCCTTACTTTTTTCTATAATTGAATATAGCTTTAATTTTCAAAGTATGCCAGGGCCAGGTAACATTTTTTTGAAATTATTTTTTGACGCCTTTTATGTATGCTGGTATGTGACTTAGCACCCGTTGCTCAAAAATGAACGATTTCAAAAAAATGGTACTTAGCATACTTTGAATTATCGCCATTCAATTAGTGATTTTACATGTAAAGTTTTTGAAATGAATTTAGAACTTTGGAAAAATTTACCAAGCAAGATTATTAAGTTTGGCGAGCTCAGAAAATTGACGATTTTTTTTCTATGCGTTTATTTTTTTCAGCATGTATCGAAATTGCAATAAATTGGTGAAAAAAAAAGGTTTCAAATGGTTGCGCATCAATATTACTTTTTGTAGTTATTTGTTCGGAGTCATCATGTTACCCCTTATTGTTATTGATGGCGAGTACTTTCTTATTTCTTCACCTCGAAAGATACATCTGAATACGAATTACGAACATCAGTTGATTAAAAAAAATTGCGATTTCGATAGTTGGAGAAATTATTAGCGCGTTGAAATAGGTATTTCTTAAAACATAACGCAATTAATTACCTATTCTATACACGCATGAACATTTTACGCTGCCGCGGTAATTAATAAATTGACCAAGGTGTTCTCATTAAAATGCCATTTAGCGTACAATACGCGAATGCGAATACGTGTATTAAGTAGGTACCAGGTTTACCTATCTACTTAGTTAGATGCTCTGTTCTTCTATTACAAGTGAGGTACTATGGTAGGTAGAGAGGTACCTACGTTTACGTATATTGTAACGCTATAATTATGCCACCTCCCAATATCTCATCATTAACGAAAATTTTCATCACGATTCCAAGCAGGGCTTATTGTTTTATTTTATCAGCGTCGTTGGCTGCAGCTGCTGCTGCTGATGGTGATGGTAGTAGTAGTTCGAGTACTTATAGATTCAGGTACCTATGCTATGTAGTGTTAGAGTAGTAGTAGTGGTAATGATAGTTGTTGTTATTTCTTTTTCTTTTCTTTTTCTTCTTATTTCTTTTTTTTTTTCGCTTGCAATTCTCGCACTCGTACCGTGGTCGTCGCGGAAGATTGCAACTGCTTATTATAAATGCACAGCTCAGTATACGGTAACGAGTGATTTGAATTATTTTAATCGAAACACTTGGAGATGGGCTTATCTTTTACAATCGCAGACCACGACTATTCGAAAAAACGTATAAATAATACTCGCGTACATGCACGCGATGGAATTTCACCCAACTAACTATTTATATAAGTATATATTTTCGCATTATCTATTTTTGCCCCCCTCCCCATCCTCGCATCGCTCCTCTCCGAACCATAAATACGTATATACTGTTCCTTTTTCACTTATTTTAGTATATTTTTTTGTTAACCGCGATTTGAAGTTTTGTTTTTTCGTTTGTTTGTTTGTTTGTACGTACGTAATACTTGTATGTAGTATGTATGTAGTTTCTCTCTTTTTCTCCCATCTCTCTCGCTCGCTCGCTCTTTTTCGAAACATTTATGTAAATTTAACAATTAAAATATACCTAAGACTGGTACCGGTTAAAAATCCGTAGTTCTTCTCGCTCACCCTTGCCCCTGCTCCCCCGCATCCCCTCGTCGCGTATTTCTTTATTACGTCGGCGATGCTGGTGCTGTCGTCGACGTGCATATATACTGTCCCGGGTGACGACGATCTTGCTCTCATAAATCAATCGTCCATCGTTGGACTCATTATTTTATAAAATAGTAAAACTACCTTCGTTTCTTGCACCGCGCCACCTATCCTATTCTACGTAAAACAGAGACGAAACACCGCGTTAAACCAATACATACGTGAAAAAAGATAGATAAAAAAAACTAAAACTAAAAAAAAAAAATCAAAAAGATACCAAACACGGGAGGAAAAATAACAATTTCAACAAAAAAAGAAGTGGATAAAAATTAATGAATCGTTTTCAATACGAAGAAGATTTATTCGATTAGTTGATTTACTATTCTTTATATTTAAGTAGGATGAAACGCAATCGCAGTTAATATTTTAGTTTTAAAAAAATTTACATATCGATAGTGTGATTCACCGCGTCGGCGTTTCTTTTTTCCTCGAATGCTCATTTTCATAAAGTATTCCAAAATTTTACAATACTTTTAAAGTTATTTGGGAATCGGGAACGATGAATTATAAATGTGGATAGGATAGAAAAAAAACAAAGAATGAATTCAACATGAACAGAATGAGTTGATAAATTAGTATACTTGATTCAGGTAGCATTATAGCTTGAAAATCAAGAGTAGACGTACAAATCTAAGTAGGCATGTACCTTTTAGTTATATCTATTCCGATATTCCCAACAAAATATTAAACTTTCTCATTTGAGGATTTCATGTAATCAAATTATTGAATTTTCGCATCTACAGCAGTCAAATTCAAATTTTAGATTCGGCAAAAAATTACTCAACATGATACGTTTTTATCTTTATAGAAGGAGAATAGAAGAAATGTAGTATCGTGGAGGGAAAATCAATTACAATCTTCGAAACCCTACGTCATCTTGGATGCATCATACTTTTAACCCTTTCGTGCCTAAGCGGAAACTGGAGGTTACTTTTGACGATTTTCATGCGAATATGTGGTCTCCATTTTCTGTGTGAATTAGGTGGATAATCGTAAGCAAATAATAATGAAAGTATCGGTTGGTAAAAACCGACGAGAAAGCGCAGAAAGGTTCACACCTCCCTCTTGGCTGCTAGACAGAGCACCAATTTAGAAATGAAAAAATTGTAGTGGGCGCTTTTTATTCAAAATCGCTTCGGAAATCAGAATAAAAGTAGGTACATCAGCAAATTGAGTACTCTTGACGAAATCATCAAAAATTAGCTAATTTTAATAAAATCATATAGAAAAAAGTTGATTTTGGCAATATCATGGCAAATGAGCCAATTTTGATACTATTGGGAAAAATCACCTAAAATTGATAAAAAGTAGCAAAATTTTGAAAAAATGAACAATTTATAGCAAAAATCAGTCGATTATGTTAATTTTTTTCTTGTTGAGCTGTTTATGAATTAATTTGCTGAATTTGTTGAATTGTATCTATAATCGAAGACGTTGAAGGCCTCGATGCTAGGCGTTTATCAATAGATATTTCTATCCATCTAAAAAATTTAGCAAGAATAAGTAATTTATTTCAATGAAATTAATCAATGTCAAATTAACTAATGTCAAATTAAGTATCATAACACTAGAAAAATTAGGAAGTTTTGAAGATAAAAAAATCAATTAAAATTTGGAAAAATTGATTTTTGGTGTCAACAAGCAACATTTTGGCAAATTTGGTGTAAATTACTTCAAGCTCAACAAAGTATAGATGAAAATTATCAAAAATCAGCTAATTACAAGAAACTTTAATAAACACATAAAATTCAACAATATGGTGATGAAAAATTGGAAGGGGAAGACATTGAAAATTTTGCACTACAGATCTCTTTCTTTTTTGGGAAAGAGATGTTGATTGTGATTTTTTTTCAATTTGTAGCAAATCCCACACAGGAAAATGAAAGTAGATAGTTTTATTTGATCTAATCGTATTTCCTGCGTGAGAATTTAAGTTCCAAAAAATTCTTTACAATTTTTTTCCAACATTCAGCATGACAATTGCTGAAAAATAAACTTCGGTTTGTTCTCTGGCATGAAAGGGTTACATAGGTCATCATTCATCAGGGTTGCAGTTTCTCAAATCCTTTTGAATTTTACCTAACCTAATTAAAATTAGAATTTTCTCTTGTTACTGAGTTCTTGGAGAAAAATGATATAATTTGCTCGAGCACAAAGTTTCGAATATGAGGACTATCTAAACTTGATAAAATCCTTGGAACATTTGAGCTGGAGGTGTATGGTATTAATTACCGATAATGTTGAGTAATTCTACGTTTGTTTGTTATATTAGTAAAAAAGTACCTATTATTACAAATACTCTATCTCGATGCCTCAGAATCTTACCTTTTGAATTCGTATTTTTGATCTAAATCGACTAAACAATAGTATATAGTTGAAAAGTATGGTAGTTTGAAAGAAATTTACATATCGAAAGCGTAATTTACTAGTATACTCGTCTGGGTTTCTTTTTCTCCGGCTGATTTTCATTAACTATTGGAATATTTTACTATTCCGAGTGATTTGGGAATTATTGTGAATACACGACGATGAATTAATATACAAAGGAACGAGAGAAAAAAAAGAGGAGAACGAATCGAACAGAAAAGAAGGAATATATAAATACTAAAGTAAACTTGACGAATGAAAAAGGAAAAAAAAGATAAAAAGAATTTAACGGAAAATGAAAAAAAAAAGTTCAGATCGTAATAAAATTGAACATGCTATTTTGTCGGAGTTGTCCGGTATTTTTTTTATTTTTATTATTTAAAATTAGGATTCAGAAAATTAGGGGTGCGAGATAAGGGTTTTTTTTATTCGAATTTAAGTATCGAAAAATCGTTTTAGAATGGTGTACCTTTTTCCTCGTTTACGTATCGGGGCCGTGTTCTTTACCCGTACAGATCCGCGTGGTTCTGTTTCTCTTTTGCTGGTAATAAATAGGAAAAAAATTAACTTTTACAACGTCAACAACAACCATACAAAACGATGGAATGAACAATACTGTCGAATAAAATGTAAATAGGATCGGAAACTTGTTCTTTTTTTTCCTCCGGTACATTCTTTTTTTATATCTTCGATATTACATAGTTTAACGTTTTATAAGTATATTTTTTCGTCCTTCGTTAATGTAATTAATACGGCCAATGGAGAGCGATATAAGTTTTTTGGGGAGCGGTACAAATCGAATATAACGCGAAAAAGTATAAGTATTCGCTAAACGGGATTCTCCTTCGGGATTAATTTCAAATAAACTGTATCAGATCACCAACGACGATTCGAAACTTTTTTGCAGTTCGTTTCGTTACTCGTGAGAATGTAAGAGTGTTTACGTGTAGATGTATTTGTACGTAGTAAGTACACGTTTTTTGCTGTACGTTGAAAACAACTTGACGTGTAAAAACTATTGATGTTTTCGTCAATTTTATCGTATCGATGTCTTTCTTTTTTGGAATGCGGTGATTTAATTAAATTTTTCGTCTGTCGTGGTTGTCACGTATCACTCGAGGTGCATTGTACTATATCATTATTATTTTAACAGGAAGTAATTTGCACGAAGTGAAATTAACCATTATCTCCAATGAGAAGGTAATGTTCGCGTAAACCTCAAATTTTCGTTTTAATATTCAATTGCCTGTAAAGCATCAAAAAGAGCAGTTACCAAAATTCACTTGATATTGGTTGTCATGTGAGAGGACGCATCTGTTCCTTTCAGTTTTTTTAATGCTACGGATTTTTCCATTATCTCGTTTCGTGAAAGGTTGACTATTTGGGAAATTCGTGAAAATATTTTGAAAATTTGCACAAAAATGAAGAAAGATGATTGAAATTACATTTGAATTTTACCAGAAAGTAAAAAAAGCACCAGAGAGCAAGATGACCGTAACGAGTGGAGGGGCATAGGGGAGGGGGTAGATTACCTCCCAAGATTGAAAATTTTTGTTTTATTGACAAATATTTTCCCCTTCCTCTCAAATGAAGAAATTACTTTTTGAAGTCGAAAAATTTACAAAAGTGAGATCTTTTTTGGGAAATATTTATTTTGAGTTGAAAAATGTTGAAAAAATCCCATTTCTTTTGAAAATATTTGATTTTTACCCACCCTCCCCCACCAGTATCGGTATGCATAAAATGCGGACGCAATTCACATCTTTGATTCATTAAGAACTGGTTGCAATGCAATTTGCATATTTTACGATGTATCAAATATCGATTTCCGAATAGCTCCGCGATCGAAATCGAGTTTGACAAAATATTGCCTTAGTTAGAAGAAAAATTCTTATGAAATCGAATTTCAGATCGTATTTTAACTGAGAAATTTTTTTTAAGTCTGACAATTTAAATGTAATGTTGGAAAATATGTGAAATTTTGATGTTTCAAATAACGTTATATAGGTAGGGGTGCCAAAATTGGCTCAGAAACATTACTCGAACAGTGAAAATGGGTCCTGACAACTGTTTTATGATTAGTTAGGGTGTCCGAACAGGCCAATTTTCAATGAGTGGAAGCATTACACGAAAAAGCACGAATTTCCCAAATACCACGTTCACCCAAAGATATCGTTCCTTTATCAACTATGAGCTGAGACCTCTCTCTCCCTACTTTTGTCAATTATTTTTATGTCTTTTAAAGCCCAAATTAATTATGTAGGTACCTATCTATTTACTCCTGTGGTCATCGAATGTGATTTTATTTTTTAAATTTTCATTAAAAAACAATAATTTTGGAATCGAATAATAAAACTAGAATCACGAAGATCTATATTTTTACTAAAAAAGTTTCATCATCAAATTTATTCTCAAAATGCATATAAATAAATGAAGCCCTCGCGTGAAATATTCCTACTTGATTACTTACAGAATAAAAATAGCATTATTATGCAAAAGGGATGTAAAAACTCCCCCTGTAAACGTGCGGCAATAAAATGCTTAGAAAATTTAAATTATAAATTATCTATACCTATTTAATAATTATTTCAAGTTAGGTATTCGAATTCTTGAACGTCAAGGAGCGTTTGAAAGGTCTAAGGTACTATGGTACTAATTTTCCAAGTAATTTGTCAATTTTGCCGACTCGTCGAGCTATGAGGGTGAAAACTTCCCCATCGTGATGAGAGATATCTTTAGATACAGTACAAAGTGAAGTGTAGTATATACTTGTAACGAAACCTTGATATAAGTTTGCAAAAATCGATAAAATTAGCGTCTAGATGATATTTTAAAAACTTTTAGTATATCTAAGTGGGCACCGTTTTCATTAAAATATAATTATATACGTTGTTGGAATTAGTGGATAAATTGTTGGCGTAAACGTATGTAATTAAATATGCACCATCCGCTTATTTCGCGTTTAGATATATTTAATTTATACTTACTTGAGTATTCGTATAAGTACAATGCGAAATGCGAATGTAAGGGCAACTAGGTATTCGATTGGTAAATGTATATGTAGGTACCTAATGAAAAAAAGTACTCGGTATATGGTTTTATTTTTCAAATTAGATATTCGCGTTCGTTCGAAACAAATGAAAAAAAAAGAGAATAAAACAAAACAAAAAGCTATTATTGTAATGGGTAGTCTATTAATATTCATAAATAGCGGATAAGCAGCAATTAAATAGGAACGATATATACGGTATTGTACGTAGTAGTACGTTCGATGATACGTAAGCGAATAATAGTAATAGTAATGTACATTGTACAATATATTGTGGAATAATAGCAGGCGTCTGCAGGTGCGTTATGGCCCGCTTATTTTGACGATAATAATTTCGATATACGCGTTATTCGACGACACCAAGGTTCATTCGTATTTAATTTTCACGCTGAAATAAATTTATTTTATCGTTTGAAAATTCATTTGCATGAATTAGCTTTACAATACACGTATTATAGTAGATACACATTTAGCTCTAGGTACCCATACTATATCTATACTCGGTACCCACGCATATTTTACTTGAAATAATCACGCGTTTGTTTAATGAAATAGCTATTAGTCGTGGACTAGTGTACTAATGAATCGTATGTAAGCTCGTACATTGGAATTTGCCAAATGAGAAAAAAATTATGGAAACAAAATTCATTCTAATGTATAAAATTGCCTACCTTTCCTCGATAATGATATAGAATATGGAACAGGGCCCATTCTAAAGAAAATTTCGAGTTAGTTGCAAACAACGTCCATTATCTATGATTTTTTGAAAATCAATTTCTGGGTAAAAAATTTCGAATTATTTGTGACTTTTAATTTCGAAAAAAAAAACTTGTGGGATTTGTAAAATTTTAAAATAGAATGAATTTTTAATAACTTTTGAATCAAAATTAATCACATTTTTACGACTTCGAGATAATATCAATGACGGAAAATTTTGGTCGAAAATTGCGACTATTTTGACTTTTGATTCGAATTTTTGTCTTTTTTCAACTTTGAAATCTGAATGTTGCAATTTTTATAATTGTAGATCAAAATAATAATTTCAATTTGGTCAAAAAAAATGACTCCATTTTGACTTTGAACGCAAATTTTCATTTTCTAAGCTTTAAAATTAAAATTTGTCAATTTTTATGAATTGAGATCAAAATAATGAATTTGAAAAAATCATTTTCGAACCGAAAATTTTGACTTAATTTTGAGTTTTGATTTCACATTTTAAAGTTTCTTCAATTTTTGAGTCAAAATAATTATCATTATTGTAATTTTTGAATCAAAATAATGATAATTAGAAACGCTGCTGGTCAAAATTCGTACCTAACTAAACCCAATTCTGATTTTTTTTCCAACATTGAATTTATTGAGCAAATGTTACAGTTTCTGTATTTAGGTGAAAATAATGTTTTTAGAAAAATTATTCAAATTGAAAATTGTGACTAAATTTTGACTTTTTAGTTTTGACTTCGAATTTCAAATAAATATTTCACTTTGAAATCAAAATGTTGAAATTTTGTGTAATTTTAGATCATAATAAAAATTTGAAACTGGTCAAAAATCTTGACTATTTTGCCTTCAAACCCAAATTTTCATTTTCTGAGCTTTAAAGTCGGAATTAGGCGATTATTGCGATTTTAGATCAAAATAATGATTTTGGAAAAATTATTTTCGAATCCAAAATTGTGACTAGACTTCAATTTTTGATTTCTAATTGCGGAATTTGTTTTGCTTGTAGGAATCGAAATAATATCATTTGTGAACTTTTCGATGCAGAATAATGATTTGAAATTCATCAAAAATCGCGGCTTTTGGCTCAAACCCCAAATTTTAATTTTTTTCAACTTTGAAATGGCCATGTTGAAGTTTTTGCATAGATCAAAATAATGATTTTGGAAAAATTATTTTCGAGTCAAACGTTCTCATTAAATTTTTAGCATAGGATATGCTTTCACTATGGGTATTACGCGAAAAAGCTGACGAAATTTCCTTTCGAAATTATCTGACGATTTTTTGTACTTTGTTTTTAGACTTTGAAAATTTCAGAGATAATGCTGACTTTTAGACATTTTGTCAGACAAATAATTTAGACTTTTTGAACTTTGAAAATTTCAGAAATCAGGTTAACTTTCCAATATTTTGTCAGGCAGATTTCTTGGATTTGGAAAATTTCAGATGTTACGCTGACTTTCAGACTTTTTTGGACTTGGAAAATTTTTAAGAACTCAAATGAATTTTTGGAAAATAAGACATTTTGTCAGACTTTTTTGAATTGGCAAAAATTTTCAGATTTATACTGACTTTTTGTCTTGGAATTGGATTTCAAAAAAATTTCAAAAAAATTCCATCACGAAATTTACTCCCGAAAATCCGTTACGATGACTTTTAGATAAGTATTTTGTTTGACTTTTTTGAACTTGAAAAATTTTTCAGAATTCAAATGACTTTTCTGACTTTGAAAATTTAAAAAAATTTTCAAATTTCACGTATCCCATGTTTTATATTTTCATAGGTAGTATGAACATGGCATGACGGGGACTTTTCTTCTTGGTTTCAAATTTCGACATTTTTTCAACTTTGGAGTCAACAATATTGTTTAATTTTTGGATAAAAATAATGAGGATTGGAATTACTGGTCAAAAATCATGAATCCATTTTGAAATTAATCCCCAATTTTTATTTTTTCAATATTGAAATCTATTTGTGTAATTTTTTAAATTTCTGATCAAAATGTTTTTAGATGAATTATTCAAGTTGAAAGTCGTAACTAGGTAAATTTTGACTTTTGACTCCAAATTTAGGAGTTTTTTTTCACTTTGGCATTAAATAATGTAATTTTTGTGAATTTTGAATCAAAATAATCATCTAAAATGTTAATCAGTAGTCGTGACTCTTTTGTTCGAAATTTCTGTAGGTACCTACTATTTTCATTTTTAATCTTGTTTCACGTGGATATTTAAACTTATAAGCAAGACAAGTTAATAATTGATAGACGTACTTAATTTCATCTTATTGGTGATTGGTATTATTGTTTTTTAATGAATAGATATAAAAACCTGAACTTTTGGAACTCTACTCATTTTTTGGAGGTGTGCTTTAGAATATGCATTAATATACCCTTTGAAGGAGGATATAAACTCGATACTATCGTATATGTTTTAATATTTGATAATCCGTACCTACTTATCATAATTTTTTCGTTGAAAAACCTTTCATAAACTTCAACATTCGTGCAAATTGTTGCGAATTCATGCTGTATTATACTTTGGTATATTGTGTGTACGTATACTTTTACCTACGGATATACGTGTATTTAGTATAGATATAGTTTTTCTTTTTTTTAAATAGTCGTTGTAGTTGCGCGGTCGTCGTTGTCGTGGTTATTGCACGTGAAGATTATTAATACATGTACACTCGGCTTTTAAACTGTTTAATTACGACAACCAAGACCAAGTTAGTTAGTTAACCATAAATAACAGTGCTTGTCTAATCCATACTTACCATTGGTCACGATGACCACCATAGTCGTTTAAGTGGCAATCCTTCCTTAACAGCGTGTGTACGTATATTTTTTTCTTCTTTTTTTCAAACATCTTTGCTCTTTTGCTTTTGTCTCGTCTAATCTGGTTACTTTAATTTTTTTTTCTTGTCTTTGTTTTATAATTTTTCAATTACCTATACATACGCGTAGGTACAGGTATTTTTACGCCGCCGCACCCCCTCCTCCGCCTTCACCACCGGTACTTCCATTATTACTATACTTATTCGGTCATGTTTAATTCGCGATAAATGATGAATTGAATATACGTGTATGAGAGATTTTTCAAATGCCAGCGATGCAATTATTACGAAAATAATTATACATCGATGACGGCTAGGAAATTTAAAAAAGTAGCCCATCAACGTACTGCAGCATTTATTATAGAAAAAAGAAACGACGCGACGAGTCTGCAGCCTATTTTCCATTGGCAGAACTTGCGCATAGAATTAGAGATACCTACGTGTATATCCGTAGCAGGAAGAGGACCTTGAAAGAAATTCGTATAATGCAACTACGAGTTTCGCTATCACATTTTCTTCGAATAGCGTCCGCTATACATACAATCGTATACCTTCCAGTTCCACCCATACCCATGTACACTTGTTACATGCTAAATGGTATACTATATACATTTAGTCATTCATTTCAAATGCGTAAATTTTTTTTGCGAATGTTTCGCATTTAATTATAAGTAATAGATCTTATATATTTACAAAAAAAAATCATTGATTTTTTTCTATCCATCTTTTCCTGATGATGTAGTATACAGGGTGTCCTATTTCCGGCTGGAAAGAAGGCAAACGATGATAATACTCCTTGAGATGAACAAAAATGCTTATGAACTCTTTATAGTCTATCCTCAAAATTGAAGGGTCCGCGATACTTCAAAACTTGAAAATTGTAATTTTTTGTTTACCTAATTTTTTTTGAAAATTATTTTATGTGTCTAGGATGAAAAGCTTTACTATAGGTTCTACAGCTTAGAATGAGAAGGAATTGCTTCTGTATTCGTCTGACCTCATCTAAAAACTGAAGGAGTCGTGAAATTGAGAAAATTCAAATTTTACAATTTTTTGAATGCTTTTTCTCAATTGTCAAATTTAAATTTTATTATTCTCATCTGATGGTTCGGACTCCTCAATCGAAAAAAGGGCACTCCGTATTTAAATTTCGAAATTTGATTACATAGGTATCTAGGTTTCCTACATATCCAAGTGCGAATATGTGTAAATAATTAAAAATTTGTAGTTGTGAAAATGTGCTTGACGATTTGATTATTTCTGTTTTAGGGTTTTCCAACGCTGGTGATCAAATTATTATGGTAAGTAAGCTGGCTTTTGATTATCGGAATTCATTGCCATCGCAGCTCGGTACATCTCTAATCCGAGTATCCTTGCATTCGATATTATGGAGAAAATTGCAGACAACCACGTGAAGTAAGTTTTTGTATAATTTTCATTGAATTCTTTTTTAGCTGATTTTCGAGATTCGAAAATTGGCTATTTTTGACCTGACGTTGGGGAAATGTACCTATATCGAAATATTGTCGACACGATAACTCTCGTGATGACTGATAGAAAATGAGCTGAAATTTTTATGACATGTTCAATATAACTGGGAATGGAAACCCAACTTCCTCCCTCCTTAATGCTGACGAAATTGTTCTTTTTGTCGGAAAATTCAGGCTCGAGTCGAAAATTTGGGAAAATGCTGAAATTTTTGATTTTTTGATTTCTTAATGGTGCCTATAAATTAGAAGTTTTTAATACCTATATTAGTATGAAAATGAATTAATGATTAAAAGAAAAGTCATGACATATAAATATGATAATGAATTAAATAAACAATGTACACATATATAAAGTGCAGCCAAGAAACACCCATATGTAAGAGCAACTACAGGTGCTGTAAGTAGCTGGACAGTAGACACCAACAACAATATCTTACAATACGGTGTAAAAAATTTGTCATAATTAGCCAAAGATGGTAATTAGATACATTAGACATAGGTATAAAGTATAGTACATACATTATAGGTACTGCTTTATATACCATCGCGATACCACCTGTGAAATATTTTACATACAAGGGCTATAACTATTGGTATACTCGCGGTTTATGGCGATAGTTGTTGTATTTAACGCGTTAAACAATATAGAGGTCATATTGCGACGACGACGACCGCGACAGCGGCGATAACGACGACGCAACGCAGAGGCGTTGTTCGAACGAACGGAAGCATGTGTAAATGTTATATCATTATCAAGCTTTATTGAATATATTGTAATAATGAAACGGACGACGGAAATAAGGTAGCTTTTATTTTTCGTCAGAATAAATTATTACCATCCATCGGATCGGAATAATGCACCAGCTGTATACACACTTATATGTACAGACGAGAACGACGTTGGTCGGACTGTGCATATGTGAAAATTGACTGGACCTCGAAAAAAAAAAAATTCGAACAGCATCTCTGCTGGAGTGGACGAAAATATGGTTGAGGAACCAATCTCAAATGTAGAAATGATAATTTTCAATTATATGACTTTTTACTTAGTCTATGGTATCTTTTTTTAAAAAAGACAGAAAGGTGCAGGGTGGTAAACTGCCACTACATAATGATCGAGCAAAAATACACAATAAAAATTTGTTTTCCCCAGCGCTGTTATGTGTATGCTGACGATATTTTTGCCAAACTCAAAAATTCATTGTATTCTTGCCTTCTGTTTTGGATGATGTGACTTTTCCAAATTTCAATCACACAAAGCCGGAATAGATAGAAATAGTAAAATATGCGATTTCAAAATTTGATGCGGAAAATTTTGAAATCTGTCACGAAGCTGAAAGATTTTTGTTTTCACGAGGGAGGGGAAGGGTAGATCACCAGATAACGTATTTAACAATACCCATGAGGCCATGACTCATTGGATTCATCAGATTTGAAACACTGAATCCGAAGGAATATTGATGTGAGGTGGAAATGAGATATTTTTCGATGAGATGGTATGTTTTCTACAGTATTTCTCTGAGATGGCTCTGATGTATGCTCATTTGTGACGCGTCGTGAGAAACCGGCCCTATGGGTGAACAAAATCAAAATGCGTTTTTTGACGAATTCTGATAGGAAATTTAACGAGGAATCCGATGCCGCAAACCGCATCTCGATTGAGGAAAA